>JAHPZR010019590.1:97500-100628 GCA_019787425.1 Platygyra sinensis
CGTGCGAGATGTCAAGAAAATCAGAAATTGTTCCGTTTACAGCTACGGCCTGCTTCCTCATCCATAAATACGAGTTAAACCAGCCAAGCGTTGTCTCACTTAAACCATAGATTTCTAATTTCTGGAGAAGAAGATTGTGATTAATAAGGTTGAAGGCCTTACTTAGGTCCAGCATTAGAAGGCCATTAATATCGCCCCTGTCCATATTAAGAAGTAACGTGTCAGTTATGTCAATAAGAGCAGTGAGGCAGGAATGATTCTTCAAGTACACAGATTGGTTCTCTATAAGGACTCCAAATCTTTGGAGCCACCAGAGAAAGGTAACATGGACATATGTTGTTCACAAATCTTCGAAAAAACAGGCAAGACCAAGATCGGTCAGTAATTTAATTTCGCTGATTTATCTCCTGATTTGAAGATCGGAGTTATGCCCGCAATCTTCCAGATGTCCGGAAACGTGGCACTTTCAAAACTCAGATTGATAATGTTAGTCAAAGAATCAGCGATTTCTTCGACACAAAGTTTTAAGAGTCTGACCGGAACTTTGTCGAGATCCATGGCTTTAGTCATATGCCTTGTATTTATTTCCTCCTTAACAAAGCAGCTTGTTAGGGAGGATATATTAAAAATTTCGCCTGATGATTTCATCTTATTACGAAAGACCTCAATTTCTGAAGATCAGGCATTCCTTGGAGGCTTAAATCAATGAACTTCTTCACGATATTCACAAAAGCCAAATTGAGACTGGGAGAGAGCATCATGGCAGACGGCAGCTATGTGTAACAGCTCTTATGCTGCCTCATATTCCTATTCCTTCCCCGAACCATAACTTGTAATGACAGACCAAATAGGAAAAGTTAAAACAACGGGTACTAGAAAATGGGAAGAGCGTAAAAGCAGCTCGCCAGAGACAGTGGAAAAACCTGCGAAATTGGTTAAATCGATAGACAATCAGGCTATGGCGGCCTTGCCATCGGAAGCCGAGACTATGGTCAGAGAATCGAGCAATACAAGTCTGGAAGATATAAAGGGAATTCTTGATAACATCCAAGATACAATTGCCAGAATCCTACATGAAAATGGTCAACTCCGAGACGAACTGATAGAACTCAAAGCCTCCTTGAAATCGAAAGACCGCGAGGTGCAAAATCTACAAGAATCATTGTCAAAAACGTGTGAACGAAACAAGGCTTTGGAACTGGAACTCAAGGCAGCAAAAGTTAAGATCGACAAAAAAGATGGCGAAATTTACAACTTATGGGTAACCTTGATAACCTAGAACAATATACTAGGAAAAACAGTCTGGAAATTCATGGTGTCCCAAAAGAAGCATACAGCTCTACAGAAGAGGCGGTCCTCGCAATCGCCAATGCGTTAGATGTTGACATTTCATCGAACGATATAGAAATATCGCATCTTAAAAGAAAAAACAGCAGATAAAACCAAACTATATAAAGCAAGAACAAAGCTCAAGACAGTGAAAACGTCGAGTATATTTCCAAGATGCACTGTAACCATTCCAGAATTTAAAGATTGCATCTTTATTAATGAAAACCTCACAGGACACAGACGCTATGTCATGGGTCAAGCAAACAAGATGCGGAGAAACGGTTTACTTCTTAGTTGCTGGTCCTTGGACAGTAAGATATTTGTAAAAACTTCACCTGAAGGAGCCCCCACTAGGATCTTTAGTGATGACGATCTTAAAAAATTGTAAATAACTGTTTAGAGGAGATTTCACAGATACCGTAAATGAAATGCAAATTTTGTATCTTCTGAGGGAAGTGAGATCGAACAGGGAGGAGGGAGGAAGGCCCGTACTTTTTCTCCTCGCTTCCCTTCCTTTGCAGATCCAAAGTTTGGAAGTAGAATTCCGTTTTCGCTTGGAAATTGGAAATACTTCCAAATCTCCCAGCGTATTCACCTTTATTTTTGTTTACTTGAGTGCAGTGTCTGAATTGTATTTCCTTTAGGAACTGTACAACTTTATTTTATATTTCTTTCGTTTATATTGGTTTTCTTTGTGATTACTAATTAAGTTAGCCTCCTAAATTAGAGTATCTCATTTATATTTCTAACTTTTAGTGGTTTTTTGTCTGTCTTCATATCTCCTTTTTCTACTTTTTTTTTTCTCTCTCTCAAGCTTTTGCTGCTGTCTTTTAGCATAATTATTGCGCGCTATAGAATAGGTGTTAGTCTTTACTCGTAGATTACTATGAAACTCATCAAAATCTTATCATTGAATGTAAGGGGGTTACGTAACCACGTCAAGCGAAGGGCATTGTTCTTGTATCTTAAGAATCAAAAAGCAGATTTCTACTGTCTTCAGGAAACCTTTTCGTCAAAGGAAGATGAAGTCCCTTGGGCTTCAGAATGGGGTGGGAAAATACTTTTCTCACACGGTACAAAACATTCCAAAGGTACTGGCATATTGCAGAGACCAAACTCCTTGTTTTCTATTGAATGTCTGTCTACTGACCCAAACGGTAGATTTGTTATCGCAAAGATCAAGGTAGGTGACGAAGATGCTTTTCTTGCTTCCGTTTATGCTCCATGTGATTCCCAACAACAATCTTTGTTTACACAAAATTTATGTACAGATATTGTCTCTAGGACAAACACGTCCAGAATTATAATCGCAGGTGACTGGAATACTACTCTTCACTCAATAGATAAACGTGGAGGGCGTCCATGGCAAGAAACAAGCTACAGGAATTCCCTTCTTAGTTTTATGGGTGAATTAGGTCTTGGACTCCTTTTCCTTCTAAACTGTTACTACAGTATCAGGAAACTAGACCAAAAAATCCCCCTCTTCTATCGAGAACTCCTTGATTACTTTCAACAACTGCGCATCAATAATTATTACGAAGATCCACTGAAATGCGAATTCATCTTGTGGAACAACAGAGACATTAATATTGAAAACAAATCGGTCTTTTGGAAGGCCTGGCGGGATAAAAATGTTCTTTTTGTGCCAGACTTGTTGAACAATCAAGGTAACTACCGGTATCTTTCTCCACAAGAATTCAGGGATAAATATAATATCAAAGTTAACTTTCTACAATACTACCAAATCACCTCATCTATTCCCGCTTATCTCAAAAGTTACGCTTCAGCCCATATGGACC
>JAHPZR010019591.1:0-7500 GCA_019787425.1 Platygyra sinensis
GGGCGTTGACGATCTGCTGGGCATCCTTCCTTAAAGTGAGGCTTCCAGCAAGGAAAGCAAAGCCGCCCCCAGCAATCGCCAGTTCACAGTAAACCTCAACAGGTTCCGCATTCGGCAAGGGATAGATCTTGTAAACACCACTCACTGCTTTAGTATCGTAATGCTGGATCTCTTTACAGTTTTTGTAACACTGAAATTAGAAACAAACAGCATACATTTTGTTTGTTTAACGTCAAACCATTTTTCTTATTAAGCTTTTTCGAACTACCCTCTTACAGAAACAGACTATTCGAAAATGAGGAAATTAGTTTTATGTTTAACCAAGGCAAATGTACTGTACTGGACAGGACTGGAAACAAATAATTCATGAATTTGAGCCTGGCTTAATTGTGGGGGCATGGCAGCACACCATCCGGGGAGTGAAGCAATGCTTCTGGTAGTGTCAGGTCATGTCAGGTTTATACTTTTTGATGATATTTTGAGGAAATCTCCGTCATTCCCTGACCTCGTTCAATATTTGTTGATGCCAACTTTCAACAAACAGGAGTAGAACTGAAGCAAAAATACGTACTCACACAAAGCATCAACCTCAATTTTAAATTCGGTTTTTCCCCAAGAACATGTGTGTTCTTAAAGTATATCGCCCTTAGAAAACTAGAGAATTGTCTTTAAAAACAGCAAGGGCCAAGCGTAAACCACAAAGGGTATAGATAAGTAGATTTCTCCGCTGAGTAACGGCCAAACGGATAACACTGAGCCAAGCAAGACATGTCAAACAGTCTTATACCACCTGTGATATCACATGTTTGTAAAGCAATTACTCGTGTTCGAAATATTTTTATTTCAACTGATCTTTCGAAGACATTTACATATAAATACTTCGAGTAACTGCTTTACAAACATGATATAACAGGTTGTATTTTGTTGTATTAAGAGTATCGAGTCGATTTGAATTGTAAAACTAACCTCCTCCTTCCTGATCTGCTGAAACACAAAGCCTGTTGAGTAGATGAGGGACTTATCTCTTTCGCACATTCCGTCAAGTCCACAGTGATTCAATTCACACAGACCGTTGGCGCCCGTTGATCTCTTGTAGTTGTACGAGATGCATTTTGGTTCATCGTGACAGGCCTGAACACAGTTGAACCAGTCTCTGGCGTAGAACTGCTGCAAAACGTGGCCGACCAAAACATGGTTGTTTTTAGTGACCGGCTGGAATGCCTTAGTTATTCCCAGCAGAAGAGCGCCAAACAACTTAAGATAAAAGAAATTATTTGGCATCGCAAAAACTCATAATCAATTAGGGAAGAAGCTCGTGCTTTTAGAAGGTAAGTTCGCACACACAACAAGAAGGGAAGCTTTTGAAACGTAAATAACCACCTAGCACCTGGTTAAGTTATATCCAATGCGTTATTTATCTTCTAGTCAACACAACTCGATGACAAATTATTATTCGTTTGAATAATTTGTTGCCATACATAAAGTGCTCTCTTATTGGCTAGATTACTCTCAAGATCGATGAACATATGTCACGTCTGTGGCCTAACTTTATAACTTATTTAGAATAGGCACCTGAAATGTTAGCTAATGTTGGGTAATGATTATCTTCTTTGTTTGTTCTTTATTAAGGGCGGGAGTCTCCTTGTAATTGACGGCTCTCTTAAATGAAATCTGTCTCTCTAGAATTGAGGGTGTTCAATATTTTTTTAGCAAGCTTAGCTACTTCTTGTGGAAAGGTTCAAAAGGGAGATGTTACAGGATCTGAGTAACATGTTGATAGGAGGCAACTTATGTAAACGAGCAAGATGTTGCGTAAGTGTTGTTGTTATGACAACGAAAGAACTGCAACGAAAACTAGTGAAAGACTCGCATAGGATATCTTACCTGACACAACCGCTATTTTAATCATGTCACTGAACTGAACGCGATGATTTAGTCGAAGACTCAAGTCAACGGGTAGAATTATGAGCTCCGTTATTGTAGACCGTGACTTTAAGGTGTGGCTTCTAATGATAATGCACAAGGTAATTTCTCCGAGAATTATGTTAGGAACAGAATTAAAAGATCCATGATGTTCTTGTTTTAATGCAGGCATTTCAGCAGTGTAAGGCCTTATTTCCCTTGTGGGGAAACTGAATATGATGATTTAATTTTAGCGGTGTTTTTCTTCTTTATTATCCAGCTGAAAAATTTATTTTATTCAAATTAGAACGACAAAGCCCCGATATAGCTTTCAGATGGCAGCTGGTTGTCAGCGAGAGAAGTTTAACACTCAAATGATTCTAAACGTTATTCCTGTAGAAGGGGCTTCTTCTTTGATCCAAGACGAAATGATAAAAAAATTCCTGCTCGCTGCATTAGCGTAACACTTTCTAGTGATAAAGGGGGTAAGCTTTACTTCCATGTACATGTAAACTGTGGCGCTGTGACCGTGCCACTCAGGAATTCAGAGCTGAAAATAAACAGTTGAAACTCAAACGACGACGCAGTTTTATTAATTCATGAAAGCGCGAGCAGGAGCCTTTGAATTGAGAGAGCAATTAAAACCATGAAGTGAATTCAAACAGAAGTCAATTCCAATTTTTGTAAGTCAGAAGGAAAACAAATTAAAAGAATATATCGCTCAACTAAAATAATGCTTCCCAAGCTACTTGCAATTACCGTGCAATCGTTTTCTGATAACTCCTAGTCACTTGCTCCCAAGAACACGAGCTAATGAAGAAATAAACCTTCAGAAAGAACGCCACCACTCTGATTCTAAATTATTCTTTTTACTTAGGACCTGACTACGTTCTGATAAAAAGCGCAGTAGAGTTAATCGAAGTAGCGCGCGTGTACTAGCTCATCCTCTGTTAGTCTGTCTGATTTTTCTCAAGTACTTTCCCGTTAGGATCAAATATGTCATCACCGAAAATCTGCCGACTGGATTCGACTTAACACGAGTGTTATTTCGCGACACCGAGTAGAAAAATCCCTACGGACCGACAACAATAGCTTCATTGTCTTAAAAAATCCCAACCATAACAATAGGCAAAGTTTGATACGCGGTGGGGAATATTGCAAGATAATTTGGTTTTAATCAACTGGGCTGATAATGTGAATTGGCCGCAGTGGGAGTGAATCGGCTCTTATAGAGCCATTCGCTCCGACGAAGGGCTAACGCTTGAAACGTCAGCGTTTGAATCTCTTTACGGAGGCCAATTCACATTATCAACCCAGTTGATAAAACCAACTTACTTTCTAGTGATACTTATGGGATGAACTTCCCTGTGAGCAAATTCTCTGTCTCTGATCTGTAAGAAGCTTTGAGAAAGGCTGCTCATAGGTGAGGCATGCGCTGTCGTGTGAATATTTTAGGCACTGAGATTAAACGCGTTAAGAATACAAGACGTCAAAATGATACCTCTGTCTTTTCTCTCTTAATTTTGAAATAACTTTCTCTCAGAATATCATTGATCAACTGCCAGAACGCTCTGATTTACACGTCTTGTCTGTAAGAGTCTATTAGTCAGGTCAGCAAATCTGGGTAATTTTTGGGATAGAATAAATGAACCTGGAAAAAATACTTGCCGTTTGTCGCATGTCAGCAGTGTACGAGATAGTGTGTGGTCTGAAACGTCATTTGGTAGACAAAAATGGCGACTAGGCGTTGAATCCTCTTCATGCTCATGATAAAAGGTACGGGAAATTAAGCACGTTGTTTTTGCTTGTTTGGTACTATTTATTTCGGGAATAGTTTCACTTCTTATTTAAAGTAACATGCCCTTGTTGGTGGATTAATAACAGTAGGTTCGGCATTTTTAGGCGTGCCTTAGATACAGAGATGAAGGATACTACCAAAGAAGGCCTCCATGTCAAGTGCCAAAAGGAGGAGAAAGAATTTGTCACCGCCGAAGAAGAAAGAAAATTCTGGGAGATAAACTTATTAGGAACGAACTCAGCTGAGTCATTGTATATGGTATGGGTCGCACTTGGGAACAGTTTTCATCTTTGCCGGCCAAAAAACGGCAAAAATTTGAAATCACAACCGGAAAGGAAAACTTTCAGAAAGAAACGGAGGGTCGCACTTGTAGGAGAAAATTGTGAGTAACCAGATATTAGATACCGCGTTGTTTACCCATGTGTTTTCGAAAGACATGATATCGATCACGATCTAAACCGAAACAAGTATACGTCCCGTTGAAGGTGTGCTCATAGTTACGGTGATTCTTCTTTTCTTCGTTCAGCTTAACCTACAGCAGTTCGTTGTCTTTCCTCGTTGAACGAACGATGGGCAGACAAATGTTTGACGGTTTTAACAGCGGCCATGATCAGAAGAAGAAATTGACGTTGCCGAAGAATTCTGGAGTTAGGGCTTCGTTTGGGTCATGGGAATTCATGTGTGAGCATTGGGCCAAAAAAAAGCCAATTCCGTTCATGATTGAAGACCGCGAACTAGAATTGAACTTCCCGCGCGTATCGTTTTTCACGTAACGCTGACAAGCGTTGATAGTTACCTCAGTGATTCCCATTGTTTGGCTCGACTTTTCGAAAATCTGCCTGCCCCACCCAAGCACTAAGGCGTCTTTGATGTTTTGCCGTTTCGCAAAGTTTTCGCCAAAAGGAAAAACCTTGGGTCGCACTAGGCAAAGGCCCGCGATGACAGATTTCCACCGCAGAGTAAACAAATTCTGGCAGATTTGCCAAGTGCGACCTATGCCTAAACATAGTGATACGTATGGGACGCACTATCCTGTGAGCAAAGACTCTTTCGATCCTGTAGGAAGCTCGAGGGACGTTTCTCATAGGTGAGGCATGTGCTGTCTTGTGCATATTTTAAGCAACTTGGCATTAGACACGTTAAATACAAAACGTCAAAAAACACTCTTTTTTTCTCTTAATTTTGAAATAACTTGCTTCCAAAATATGATCAACTGCGAGAACGGTGACCCTTTTTTCGATTCAGAGCCTTATTATCCGAATTGGGAAGTCAAGAAACACCTTTTGTTTATAAGAGCCTATTTGTCAGGTCAGCGTGCCTGGGTAATTGTTGCGACAGAATAAACGAACTTGGAAACAGCACTGGTGTGTTCTTGCCAAACAAAAGCTTTCTGTAAGGCTATAAAATGTTAATAACAGAAAGCAGGTGTGTTAAAAGACTTCTTGGAATTTACGTAATGGTATACGAATAGATTCACAAGGCCCGGCTACGCGTATGGTATTAAACGGTCTGTGGAAAATGATATTGCCAACACTGTACTACTTTATCGTTTAAGTGCGAAGAATAAACTACTTTTTCGAATTTTAAGGACACGCCGAGTCTAGGGATAACCGCCGAGTTATCGTGAATGCTTGAGTCATTTTTAAGTACCCTAAGCACCTTGAGCAATTTTGAAGAGTTGCTTCGCTTTTAGGTCGAGGAAATTATTCATGTGCTAATTTTTGCCCGTTTTCCTACGGATCGCTAATCAATTTGTAAACCATTTTACCAGTCTCTTTGATTTGTGATTAGTTTTCCGTTTAATTTAGTGCAACAAATACCCAATTTCTCGCTGAAAAATTGGTGTCAAAGTCAAAGCAATTTTTCATCAGAAATAGGAAGGGATTCTCTCTGAGGTGGCATGATTGATGGATAGCTGTTTCATATCTGCACGATATAGCTTAACCATTTTTCTGTTTTGTCTTTTGTTATCCATCTTTTAAGCTATCTTGGTTAGGCAAGACATATAACTTTTCACCAACTTTATTATCACTTGGTTTGCACCCGCTTTTTTGGCTTACAACAAACACTAATAGAAAACATATCGTCATGCTGCTAAATCATCTGCAAAGATTCATGTTTACGCGAAATTCAAATAAGCAGTCATCATCTTTGTTATCTAAACACTTAAAAAACTAAACAATAAGTTTAAAAACTGAAAACTATCTTAACATTAGCTTCAAAAACAAATAAAAATTATCGACTACATTTACACTTTTGCATTTACTGTCAACCGGGGAGGGCCGGGGCAAGGTTATAAGCCCTTAACGGATTCCAATGGCAGTCGCGTGGTAGCCGTACTCGTTCCAGCGGTCGCTGGAAGTGTAACAACCATCACCTCCAAAATGAAGCTCTGTCAAGAAGAAGAACTTGTTTGGCATCATACGATCAGGGTTTGTGATCGGAATGGCCTTGGAACGCCAGTCGACGGCCACACCTCTGGTTTCGTAAACTAGGTTTGGATGGTAACTGCTCGGGGTTTGCAGGTTGTGGTTTGGCAGGAACGCAAACAGGCTGTTGGGATTTTTATCGCTGTTTTTAAACTGGATAGTGTGACCATTGGATTTGAAGCCTTGGGAATTGTTATTTCGTGCGGCTGATGCTGGAATGATCCCAAAGAAGATGTATTCTTTCATGAACTGGTTCTGTGGTTTAGTGTAACCAGTGCAGTTGTTGATCAAAATTCCAAAATCAGTGTTGGCGAAAGAAGAGTGTGGCTGGATCAGAGTGTAAGACTCGCTGCGGTCGACTTTTTTCTGCAACTTGAGCAAAACGTTTTTCTTGTCTTTGAAGAGTGCATTGACAATCTGCTGAGCATCTGCTCTTCTTGTGAGACTCCGAGGTAAGAAAGTGAAACCGCCTCCATGTATTGCCATTTCACAGTACACCTCAATGGGTTCGGCGTTTGGCAACGGATGGATTTGATACACGTCACTCACTGCTCCAGGTGTGTTATCTTGAATTTCTCGACAGCTCCTGTAAACCTGCAAAAAAATGTTCACGCAGTGGCTAAAATAATTTTCATTGACTATAGTAGATACTCTCTTTTTAGAAAGGAAATTTTGCGTCTCGAGAGTCGTGTCATCTATGAGTGGATTTTCGAGAGATTGCTTGTGATGCTCTATGACGTTCGCGATTAAAGTAGTTCTAGTCGAGGCCTTTCTCATACGCACACAAGACAAATGTAGTATTCTATTCACGTTGGCTCCGATGTAGAAAATTGTTTGAAAAGAAAAATGTGCCCTCTGTCGTCTTCATAGAGCGTGCAGCCCGGCGCGAAGTGAGAAGCGCGAGATTGGGCAGTAAGAGGAGATCGTGAGATCGTAAGAGGTAAAAAGAGAACACGACTGGAAAAAACTCTCATCCTCTCTCACTTTCTCCCTACCCATCGTACCTTGAGCTCTCTCCTCGAGCCAATTTGAGCGCTGTCTGAGGGCGACTGGAAACGAGTCAGAAAAGGGGGTTCCTAAAACTATTTGCGTTTGAATATAAGTGACGATGGTACCAGTGAGGTCTGGCTGTTAAACGGTGTCGAGATCTTCATCAAAAGAGTTACTTACAGTTTCATGGTCATGTCCGCAGCGTGCATAAGCAATAGTCCCCTGCACAAAAGTCTACAAGACGAAGAGGAAAAAACGTGAGTGTGAATAATTTTAATCCGACACTCTTTCCAGGCTAAGTGTCATACGCGAAACAACGTACAATTCTTGAACACAACGACACTAGAACTCAACGAAAACTTGGCGAACCGCCATATGCAC
>JAHPZR010019593.1:0-27266 GCA_019787425.1 Platygyra sinensis
AGGAAACAAATAGAACATTGCAGTACAGTCTAGACTTCAAAACAACAAAACACTAGCTACAATTAACTGGTGTGGGCCTTTGTAAAAACCAAACCTAACACAATCACTATACTGAGTCACTTTTGTGACCAAAAATAAAACCAACTAACTAATGAATAGCGAACAATTGATTGTCACAGCAGTAACAAATGAATGCAAAAGAGACGGTATGTGCTTTTATTGCCGGATTTTGGTTCGACTCACTCACTTTGCGGTCAGCTGTTCTATGGAGCGCCATACAATTACTTTCGACACGATTTTTTGCGAAAATTTACCCCAAATTTTATCACCTAACCACGGTTTCAGAGCGTCAAACTTGGTGTGTGAACTCAGTTTAACATTGCGAACAGTTTTCCGTAAAGAGTTTTAAGAAGGACCAACACGTTCGGTCTCTGCAGTCTATAAGGTCATGTTTTTGATCGAAAATTTTTAAAGTCAATGAAACAAAGAGCTTTGTTTCATATTAGAAAAGGAAGGTTTTTTGCACACCTAGTTTTTGTCTTCAAGTGCAGTCGAGCGAGACGAGGTGTTGACGGCGAGCAGGGTGGCCGAGAATAGGCAAACACGTAAAAGAACTAAGGAAATATTGCGGAGTGAATTTAGGTCAAATAATACAACAGGCCAGCAAACGTTTATATTCAACAGATAGCTCTATCACTCTACGTTCTTTATGCCAAGAATTGGCTCATTTGAGCCTTCTATACTGGTAAAATATAAACTTGAATTAAACTATGTAGGTCTATGTAATTAACAAACACGTTTTCGAGGAAAGCAAATGCAGCTACCGTCGCGTCACCTCGACGTGCTCACAGTATATAGTAGCTGTAAACTCAAAACTAAGCAGGACGAAAGACAAAGAATGAAGCTACCTTTGGAAGCAATTGCTTTTTATTCAGATTCTTTTGTGGCGCGAAAAATAAACGTTGAACAAAAAGTGGCCGAGAACTGGGACCGGCCGAGAACTGGGCCCCATACTGTAGGGCAATTTTGGTTAAGGAGGCTCGAAAGGGTTTTTCGTTGCTATATTGTTTGTGAAACGATGGAAGATTACAAAGAAGGATGTTTAATGGTGTGGGCAAACTATATGTCTCCTTGCAACTCTATTGTTGGGCTATACTTTAAGGGTACTTGTGACGTCATATCAGTTACCATGGCAACGCACACGGTCCACAAAAGCGTCCTCTAAATTTCAGTTTTTGTAAATTATCTCAGAAACTAATTCGGTGACCTACCATTTTTATTTCTTTGTTGGAAAGTTCCCTAAGTTCTTTAACTTTTCAGACAGTATAAAAAAAAAATTATCTAGTAGAATGAAATATATTTAAAGAAAACGAGTTTTATGGCTTACAGAAAATTCCACTAGATAGTTTTCCCCGAAACTTTTACATCTGAAATGCCATCGTGAATGGTGCGTGCATGCAAAAAATAAAGATAGGTCACCGAGCAAACAAATAGAACATTGCATTGTTTTCCGCAGATTTTATTTCCGGTTCGCGCGATTTTACGCAGCATTAACTTCCGGTGTGCTGATTTTAATACTGATTCAGCTGACGCGTGCATCTTAGTTATGGCGTAAGTAGATTGCGCGCGCGCGTGCACCTAAAAACCCTTTCGAGCCTCCTTAATTAACAATTAGACTACGAGCCCGAGTTTTCTACGAGCAGATAGTCAACGAGGCGCAGCCGAGTTCACTATCGCTCCTAGAAAACGAGGGCGGACTTCGTAATGCACCAGTCAAAGTAAACCATGATGAAATATTCTTACAAAAGCTCATTTAGATCAAAATTTACTTCCTACTTACATGTCTTCACTAGATGCCGCCCTGCCATTAGCTTTCGATATTCTCTGTGTTATAGACTTGCAAGTATACTCCAAATGTCAAATTGAATAAATCTCTGGTGAATTCTGGACCTCAGTTGCAAACATCAGTTGAACGAGAGCGGAAGAGTGGAATAGGGCCTATTTTCCAGGTGTGGCATACAAGTGAATCCAGAAACCTGGCCAAATACAAGCAGTGCTTTTAATATTTTAATCTTACCTTCTGATACTTCTGTGTTGATTTTTAATAATTCCACACTATAAATTTGTGTCTACAAGAGGTAGAATTTGTGATCCCCAGGGGTGAGAATTTGACTTATAATGGAGACCCAAGGGCGGGAAATGACATTTAAAACCCTAAAAATGTTAAATTTCCCCTGGGTTGCGCCTCCCCCCCCCCCCCCCCCCCCCCCCATCCAGGGGCAAACCATTGATAGGTGCATAATGCTTTCTTTTTCTACCAACTTGTGTCTGGTCTCGCGCTCTTAGGATTTAGGAGTGCGCGCATTGACGGCTGTCACATTGATCATGATTGTGATGCAGTATGTTCCACGGGGAAACATAAACAATGGCTAGTACTTCGAATCAACCGGGTCTGTGTACTGAGTCCAGTATTGAAAGAAATGTGGCTCATTTACTATACGTATTTGACAGAGAAAATCGTTGGAAACATTTTACCGGTGGCCAGGCACCTCTCTCCAGCTCCGTCGAGAGGGGAACGAAAAAACAAAGAACTAAACTAAAGAAAATTTATCTTAAGAGAGAAAGAACAATCGCCACCAGAAAGAATAGGGCTTACGCTGACTTAACGAGAATGCCTTTGTTATGCTCGTGCAATCAAGGCTGTTTGATGAGACCAGGTGCAATTGAAGCTCGACAAATTATACGGCAGCAACGAAACAAGCTATTCCAGAAAAGCTATATTGAACAGAACTATATTCTCTCGAAACTGATGGAAGTAAGGTTATGTCCCAGTGGCCTCAGGAGAATAAGGTACCACATCCCAGACTTGGGACAAGTCTGCAAGGGTGCCTTCGAAAGATGCTACGGACTGTCCGATGCCAAAATCAAGGTTCTGTTAAAAAAAATGGAAGCCGATGGCTTATCGATGGAGGGTGATCAGCGGGGCAAGCATGGAAATTATCCGAGAAAGATTGCCCCAGAGGCCAGAAAGGCCGTTGTTGATTTTATGCTTTCGCATAGCGCGACAGAATCACACTACAGAAGAGCGCGAACAAGGAAAAGATATTTTGATTCTCATATTTCAATGCACAATATGTGGACAGATTTTATTGCTAAGCACCCTGATTTTCAAACAAGCTTTGCCTGTGCCAACAGAAAAGGCCCTGGCATCAGTTACTCCAAATTTCGAGAGATTTTTATTGAAGACTTGAGTGATATAATAAGTTTTAGGAAGGCGCGCGTGGACACATGCCAACTTTGTGATCAGTACCAAAAGAAAATGAAGCAAGAGGCTGTTGACAGTAGACTCCAGCAATACGCCGAGGAACAAGAGGCACATTTGTTAGAGAGTGAAGTCAGATTTGCCTCGCTAAAATATGATGCGATTATTTTGGCAAAAACTCGGAATAGGGATGAAGCGGACTGACACATTTAGATTACCGCACTAATTTTGCAGTGTATGCAATTTTTTGGTCTCACCTTCGATTTTAACATGTTTATATTCTGAAAATTTGACTGGCATAAAGTAGACTTACACTAGTCTTTGAATCAGCATAAGTGTTCTTTATCATCAGTGTCACTCCGCAATTAGTTTGTATTACCTAAAGACATTGACACTTGAATAAAGTTGATTGATGGATGGATAAATCATTGTAATCATCCAATTCTTAGGTTTAAACGATATTCGAGCTTGTGAATAACCAGCTGAGCCCTAGGCGTTAAAGCAGATGATGAGAGATTATGAGATGATTTTAAGGCAGCTCGGTTTTACTCGATACATTAGATTAAGTTTACATGGGCAGCTAAATACAGTGCAACTAAGAGCGAGTTCTATCATCCAAATAGCAAACAATAGTTGCGTGGGTCATGCGGGATACGTTTACAACTTTATTCAGTGTCACTACCTTCGTCAATAACTCTTAAAGACTGATAAAAATGAACGGCATTTTCGGCTAGATATTCTTGTGCGAACTTAACGCAAAAATCTTTAACGCTCTTTTTCACCGGCCGTGCTTCCTGACTAAACGGTGTAAGTAGTTCTGGCATAAGTTTAGTGACTTGTCTTTTTTTAATAAAGGAAACGCGTCTCGGCTGTGCCTTTGGGTCCATACGGAATCGCAAAAACACTGACTCTGGGTGAAGTACTAGTTTCAGTTCTCCGTTTTCATTTACTAATTCGCCGTATCCAAGGTTAAGCCACGCGATGCCCCTGACTTCAAATTTTTCACCGTCTAAATCCTCGTTTCTGCTGATGTACTGCATCTTGAGGAAAGACTTGTAATCTTTGATCATGTTCAGTGTAACCCAATATGTTCGAACGCCTTTCAGATGACTTCGTTCCAGCACTATCGCCCACTGGCGCGGGAATTCAATGACCTCGTGGGTGTCGAAAAGGCGCTGTATAGATCCAAACCGTCGATCGCAAATAGAATACGAGTGGCCTTCAAGCAAAAATTTTAAACCGGCCCTCAAGAACTTTCCTTTCTTAACTAAGTCGTCCATGTAGAAGAACAGATAACACTCCTTAAAATGAGCCGGTGAGTTATCACACCAATTATGAGTTGATCATGGCATCCAAGTCGACTCTCCAGATCTGTTAATAAATAGTCCAAGAGTGATATCGCCTCATTTGGTCCAACTCCACCCATTGTCTCGTCGTAAAGAAAACAATTAATAGTATCGTCGTTAGCACAATAAATTGCAAGCAAGTTTGTTCGAAGCTTCTCTCTGTAGTACCAGTCCTGAGAACTGACCTTCGGTGTTGCCAAAGATTTATGGAAATCCATCTGCAAGGTTAGGGTTCTGGAATACATTGTTCTGTTTGCTATTTGGATGATAGAACTCAGTCCTGGTTTGACTTTATAGACTCTCTCAGAGAAAACCGGGCTGACGTTTTGTCACCTTCAACCCGTTGAAGGAGGCTCACGTCATGTTTTTTTTAAAATGTTGCTTGCAACGCGGGCTGGAGACTTAAATAAAATGCACGCGTGTTGGCCAGAAACAAAACGACATGGCTATTGTATTTCCCACACGCTTTGACTCAGAACGTCAGTAGATTCTTGTATCAGTGATTTACTAACACAGTTTAGTATCAACCAACTACAGTAGTGGATTAATGCAAATCCTGCATTTTGATGGGCTACGCTACTTGGGGGACTATACTCGGTTTTCACCAGTCATGTGTTCAAAACTAAAAATCGTAGCCATTCAAAGAATAAAGTCAAGAATCTTGGATACGATAGATGATTGATGCATAAACAACCTTGTCAAAAATCAGGTCTCTGCTGTTTTTCATTCGCGAGTTATTTGCAGAAGTGTGTCAGCCAAATTTATAGAGCGTTGTATAGAGACACTATGTTTGTGCCCTTCGGAGGGACACAAATATGGCGGCCGTAAAGTAACAGAAACATCTGTAACTGAGTTTTGCTATTGAAACGAACAGTTATTGCTCTAGAGATTCGATTCATTGAAATAAATGCTTCTTCTAGTGCAGGCACTGTTTAGTTAGCAAAAACTAAAGTGATAACTCTTCTTTTGACCTCTCGAGGCGCTATTGTCTACTCACGCAACGTAAAAGCTTTGAAATTCAAACGTGCTCTATTACCATTTAGGAGAACCCTGTTGAATTAAAAGATTGTGAAATGTCAAGTTCCTCTAGGGTCTTTTATCTGATGCAACTAAAGCCTCAGAAGGAAGGGTAATGTTTAATTTTGGAATATGATTACGTCACATGAAAACCAAGAATTAGTAATAGACCTCGAGTAGCAATCGAGCGTGACGCTTTCTTTCGTTTTATTCCCAAATACAGATCTCTTCCACTTGCATTTGCTAACTTTATTACTGCAAACGTTCCGTAGGGCAATCTCGTCGTGGAAACTGTCTCCTGCACGAACGGTTGAGTTCAGTTACTTTGGCCTGCGACTTGATGGTCGTTCAAGTTTGTTTCTGACTTCTTCCAACATGAGCTTCCCAGTTCTAAAATCACTTAACTTGGTAATGACCAGGTCGGTCTTTGGCAGGCGATAACGTTCCACCGAGGGCAGTTTTATGGGGGTACAGAGCCAAGTTCTACCTGCCATGGCCTCTGCGCACTCTATCGAAAAGCCATACCTGTGTTGGGGTTAGCTAGGGTCTCTGACTTTGTCGCATACAACTATTTCTTAGCTTTAAATACTGCTCCCTTTTTTTTTCAATTTGGAGTGAAAAATCAACTCTCAGAGGCCAGACTGTAAATGGCCGTTGCCTAAATTTTCATTCTTCCCCTCCTACCAACCCCCAATGCAACCCACCCCCACTAACTTCAGGGTGAAGAAACAAAGCACACTCCACTGACTAACGCCAACACAGTTGTTTACTGCCAAGTAAAAATGAACAGGAACCACATTCATTCATTTTATTTCATACTAAAACATTATCTTATATATCTGTCCTGAGTTAAAAAAACAAAAATACTCGCAAATATTTCACTCAAACACTTTAGCTACCGCACCAATTTTTCACACTACGTGCTTTAATCGGGCAAAGCACTAGTGCGTTCAAGTTCTGTGCGTCCAGATTGTGAGCATTTGCCAGCGTGGTGAAATTTCATTTTGATACGACAATATAGCATAGGGTTTTTTTCACATCAGTATTGCATCCTTTATTGCATGCTTATAGTTTGGTCATTTCTCATTATTGTAATTATTATAGTTAGAAATTCTTAAATTATCATAATTACTTCTGTATATCTGTCCAAGGTTACAAATTAATATCACCCCCCCCCCCCCCTCCAAGTTACCCCTGTTATTTTAGCCAATCATGGTTTCCGTTAGAACTGAAAAACTTGGCTACATCACAGAACAGACAGTACTGCTTCGAACTTCTGGGCTTCATCAGTGCAGTGCTGATGCTAGGACGGAGGCGAACCCATAAGGTCACCCCAAATGATCCCACACTTGTGGTATCGTCTAAGCCATGCCAGAGTGCTCAAACTACAAAAAAACTAGTGAGCATGCGCAATGCTAATAGCAATGGCTCATCCTAGTAGAGTGCTCAATTTGGACATGAAAGCAAAGCTTTGTATGCCAAAGAGCTATATCTAACTGCAGACAGTACTGTTTCGGCCTTCTGGGCCTCATCAGTGCAGTGCTGATGCTAGGATGGAGGCGAACCCATAAGGTCACCCCAAACGGGATTCTAAAACCTGTCGCAAAACGGCTCGAACTTCGTCTTGAGGAGTTGTGATCAGCGGATTCAAACTATCTTCAAGTAAGGGTTTCCACAAGTCTCCAAAAATACAGCGGTCTAGCGATCCAGCAATCTACTACCGAAACAGGTAGACCGCGAATTTAAAGAACAGCGTGGCGGTTGACTTCGGCGGCAAAACGTCTACAATTTTGATCACGTGGCTTTGTTTGCCAGACGAAAAAGGTCACCGCTTGTGCTCACATTCCAGTGCGTGACTTAACAATAGCGTATTCTGGTCTATTCTGTAAACAGCAAAAGGCGAACTCTAATTCGCGGGAAATCCGCTTTAGAGCAAGCATTAAAGACTCCATCATTGCAGAATGTAGAAGAAAACTTTCAGTTGAAGTATTTGGGGTTTCCACGAAAATGGTTGACTCCGAAACTCCGAAGTGCGAACAACAAGCTGCACCGGTGCAGTCAGCAAGTAGAAAAGGAATGCGACCACGTGCGTTCAGCTTTTCGATTTAACAAACAAAGCCACATGATCGAATCATTAACGTTTGGCGCCACAATCGACTGTCGCTCTTGTTTTTGAATTGGCAGTCTACCTGTTTCGGTAGTATCGATCCAACGATCCAGCGATCCATCGAACCAACGATCTATCGATCCATCGAACCATCGATCCATCGAACCAGTGATCTATCGATCCAACGATCCATCGATCTATCGAAGCGTTGATCTATCAAACCAACAATCCATCGATCTATCGATCCATCGATGTATCGAACCATCGAACATTGATCTATCGAACCATCGAACAATCGAACCATTGACCTATCGAACCAACGATCCACCGAACCACCGAACTATTAAGCGAAAGAACTTTACCTACAGTGACAGTGGACAGAGACATGAATCATATGTATTTTCTTGGAAAACTGTTAGGTTGGAGGTTATTAAGAGAGTATCTTACTTGCTTATTTTCGTGACTCGGCAAAACGAAACTTTTATATCCGTCAGATCCGTAGCCTCCCTAGAAGACGTTCTTAGTCTTCTCACGTGTTCCTCACCACGTGGGTAGGAACGCGTGAAAAGCCTAAGATCGTCTGCGTGGGAGGCTATCGGATCCGTGACCCTCTATTTTTTTTTTCCGTTAGTGAATTGTGCCAGAGACCCCTCGCACCCTGTACGACCCTTTTTGAAAACTCGGACCGACTGACGGTCATTCAGCCATACAATACAATTGCAATTCAATTGTTTTCAATAACCGTATCCTTCTAAATAATAAGCTGACGCTATTTGGGAAACTCCAGATTCTTTTGCCAGCAATATAGCAGGCCTAGGTATAACATGAGAGAATTTAATATAATGTGCAGGCTGCGGATGCAACCTACAGAGACAAGCGCTTAATGGAGTTGCCTCTACTGAAAACTACACTGTTTCACTATTAGTTAGCAATCATACCGGCCCCTTTTGCTGGTCACTGAAATTATAAAGCCATAAACTAACTTAGCAAAGTTTACAAGTTAAACGATTAACACGACAAAAATCAATTCTTTTGCACAGCAAAATTCAGTGCATTGATATGATCTCATTGATATCTCGCGCCAATTAACCTGGCATCTAAATTAGAAGCTTACATAAACTTGACTAACCCCGTACTGAAGACCCTCCTTTATCATTTGAACTTCCTTAAGGAAAACAACCAGTAATTTCTCTTTAGTCAGTCTTCAAATATGGGAATGTCAACGACGATATGAAAACTTGAACCGCAAGTCACGTTGCCCGTTTTCACCTGGCCCCTTTGTTCGGCATATATTTAACAAATAGATTCCATGTTGCCGTGCGTCTGTTCAGTAATAGATCACAGATGACGTAAAAATGTGGTAAGAACTAAAAGTGGCACACAAGGCGTAGCCGAGTGTATCACTGATGTTCCTACCACATTTTGACGTATTCTGCGATCTATTACTGAACAGACACACGACAACATGGGATTTATTTGTTTTATATAATAACGAAACAAAATTAATTATTACACATAACACTTTTGTTTATTTCAAAATACTTCAACATAACGCGAAACCCGGCCTTTGCCCATTTTGGCGAAGACGAAAAAAAAAGCCACTTGACGTAATCTATGATCTATACAAAATGAAGCAATTTCATTGGTTACTATGCGTAGCAAAGAATTGTGATTCGTTGAGAAAAACCACGCCATTGTCAAACCTGACTCGAGCGTCGTTTCTCGTGGAATGAAAACTTACAGTGAAAGCAGAATTGAACGGCAAAATCTACAAATCGGGAAGAAAATGTTGTAAAATCAAGTCAGTTTTTGTCATCAGAGCAGCCCTGTGAGCCGAAAAGCTTGGAGGTTGCCTTAAAAATTGCAGGAGTTGAAAAAATACCCTCGGAAAACTTGTGGTTGCGGTCAACCGAGAGGCCATTTGACTCGAGTTTCGAATGAAAGGAGCGTAAATGGTGGAGGATATTTTTGCTTTCTGTGGTTGGTGATTCTCAAATCAGCTTGATATTGTGTCGGAGACACATTTTAGCTGCGATACTGTTGACCGTGAACTGTGGTTAGCTATACTTAGCTCGCTACTGCGCCCTGAACGGACAGAAACATTCGCATCGGAAAGCAAGGTTATGTACATATTTTACCGATTTTAAGAAGTGATGTTTTGAAATTCACTCCTGACATCAATCAGTGTGTCAACAGTTTGGGAAAAGTTGAATTTTTGAATAATTAATCTCAGAAACATTTTGTTTATTGCACAGTAATTTTCAAGGAGTTATTTCAACTCCAAAAATGGAGTTAAAATTTTAGGTTTAAAATAATCCCTTTTCTGGAGTTATTTTTACTCTTTTGTGGGAGTTATTTTAAACCCAATATCGGTGTAACTTTTACTCCTAATGTGGAGTTATTTTTAACTCTGGTGGAGTTATTTAAACCCCAAAATCGGAGTTAAAAATTTAGGTTCAAAATTACTCCTGATTCGGGGTTATTTCAACTCCTAAATTTTAACTACAAATCTGGAGTTGATTTTACTCTACTTGGAGTTATTTTAACACCAAGAAAGAACTACTTTTAGGGTTGTTTTAACTCCAAATGTGTCAAATCCACTTGTACTGAATTCATGGATTTTCAGCTAGGAGCTGCAATATTACTCCTCCATAGCTGAAAAGGCACTCACGCATTCAAATTGAAACTACATGCGCATTATTGGCTAAATAGAGTACACGTGCTCATAACTAAACATATGTTTATTGAGGCATAAGAAATCATTATAACACATGCATGATATAATTATATATTATTTCTTTTAAGATACATTCAGAGCTATATTAATATGTTAAATCTGAAAATCAAAAATATAATCCTTATTTATTTACAGCAATATAATTTCTATTAAACCTTATACTTTATCAAGGACTAAAATCATGCAAAAGAGCATTCAAATGACTGCCATTAATAAATTTTCTCAATAAAATCTTAATTCAAACTGTGTTTCAGATTGTGATCGTTATAAAATTTGTGTAATGTTACATGAAAATTTTGGTTTTTTTTTTCTTTTTTTCACATTGTAATAGGTGACCCAGACCTATTTATTTAAATGTGTGGTATAATTATTAATGTTATGGAAATTTATAAAGCTTTTAACCCTAATAAAATCTGCATTATTTTTTGTTCAGGAAAGTAAATATTGTATTTGTTGTGAAGTGGCTTAATTGAAGTATAACTTTGAAAATCTACATACATTGTACATCTAGTGTTAATAGGGACCTTAAGCATCGACAACGAAAATGCACGACGACGACGGCCGGAAGTAAAATTTTCCCGCGTGAGGGTTCTGTGCATGTGCGTTGTTGTCAAAACGTCGTCTAGCCATCGTCGACAACTGAATCTCAGCAGGTTTTCGTTCTGGTGAAAACGTAAGTAAATAACTTAACTTTTACATACTAATAAACATCCATCTCCACCGTCTGTTGTAACGATTGTTTTTTGTATTATCTGCGGACCAGCAGAAGTCAAACGTTTAACAGTTTAGCGAATTTCAACAAACTAAAATGACTTTTCTTTCAGAAGGATCCGAAACCCAGGCCGGAGAGCAAGAACCAGCTTAGCGAACCTATGGATCATATCTCCACATCTGCATGAGAATGAAAGCCGCTTCAACAGCATACAGAGATCTAGTCCATCACAAACAGAGCACTGACTACAAGTCATCATGTCAGCGATTTGCAAAACTTCCTTCGGAATTCGTATATCTCCTTTTCCAAAGCGAAACTCTGCAAAACTCTCGGACTCATCGAGCTCTTCCAGGTCAAAAGGCGCGTGCGAATCAAACGGAAAGTCGAGGTTTTTCGATGCAAAGAGGTCGTACAGAACAACAAATTCATCATCATCGATAAAGCCATCGTTGTGATTCAGCAACTAGTCGGAGAACCAAAACTCGTCGTCTCCTCAAAACAACACACTGCTTAACTTTCCTTTTTCCCGCCAAGAACGAAGCCCTCGACCCAATCGGCCTTGTGTTGCGAACGTCGTCGTCGTGTATTTCGTTGTCGATGCTTAAGGTCCATAATACCTATTTTGTCCACAAAATCCCAGATTATTTTTTGAATTCTATCATTTGTATTAGGCCTCTTGATACAAGAATTTGAAAACTCTGATTAACTCCACTTCAACACCACGGTCTAGCTCATATTCTATAGGTGATGAAATCATTCGCACAAATAGTTTAAAATTATAGTTGAATTCCATGTTTGCACATGATTATAATAATTATTCCACACATTAAAGAAAAATATTTGTTCACCACCCAAGATACAAAGACTAAGAAGACTAAGGCAAATTTCACCGTTTTTTCTGCATATATACCATATCTGCTGCTCAGAGGTTTCAAGCTCTAAGGGTTTTTTTAAGGGTTATACTCAATATTATCATGGTCACCAAAACAATATGTTTTAGGGACCTGTACTGAAACACAACAGAAAAGCCAAGGAGAATGTCAAAAAATGCAGTACTTCTGTATTCGCAATATTTTATGGGACTCTGTATGTGTGATTTCCACCAACATTTTAATTTGTGTATTAGATAAAATGTTTCTGTGCAATTATGAATATTTATGTGGTCCCTATGGTTGCTATAGGCTCTTTATATTGTAGTATATAAACTGCAGCATGGTCAAAATTCGTGTGAATACTATTTTTAAGTTTTGTTCACTGTGGCCACTGTAAAAGCAGAGATCCTTAAAAATGGTAAAGTGTTAATGGTACAAATCCTCTGATTTAAAAATACTGCCTGGGAGTGCCCAAGAACATTTCCTGCATATCACAGGGAACAAGTATTTCAGACTTCCACTATCCATATCAATGACAAATATTGCTCTACTTAACCTTAAAGTTCTCTAGGTTTGCATGATCACTTGTTCACCCTATGACAATTTCCATAAATCTTTTAATTGACACAGTATATTGCAACACATTCGGGGCCTCTTCATATGAGCCCGGTAACCTAGACAAATTCTGTGATGTGTTAATATGGGAAATTTCAACCCGGTCGACCGGGATGAATTCAAGAAACACAACCGAAATGGTGGAACATAACCTTGTATTGTTTGCGACTGTCATAGCTTTGTGGACTCTTTTAACTTTTCTAATAATATGTATATGTAATAATAATATGTATAATAACTAATATGTATATAACTGTGTGGCAAATAAACATTCATTCATTCATTCATTCATTCATTCATTCATTCAATAAAGCTAATTCGCATACTCCTAAAGTGGAAATACATACAAGACCAAAATTATGCCATTTTGGCCGCTATATGGTGAGAGCGAAGCTATTTGTCTAAGATGTTTCATCCCGGTTACCGAGATCTCAGTAACCAGGCCAGCCAGGCTTCTCATATGAACATATCGATATTTTTACAAAGGAAAGAGTGGCGAGGCGAGATCTCGGAAACCGAGCCAGCCTGGTTGACGGGGCTCATATGGAGAGGCCCTAAGGGACATATGAAATCTGCGCATGACATAAGCAGACTCAAGTTAGCCTGAATAGAGCTCAGGCTACCCTGTTTATGATATGGCAATGCGACATATTAGTTAAAAGAATCTGCAGTCTGTAGTGTGCAGTCAGCTATTGCCATACACAGATTCGAAAGTAAAGTTTGTTACAAAAATTGAAGTTGTATTGACCTTAAGCAGGAGCTCCTGCCCCAAGTTACTGAATTGGCTGAAAACCACTGACAGCAGGTGAGCTGTCCTCGCCCTTAAAGAAAAAAAAAACTATCTGTGAACCTAAGGTTTACGGTCATTTCGATATTATGCACCTATCAAAAGTTTGCCCCATAATGGGGGGTAGGACAACCCAGGGGAATTAGACTTCGTAAAGTGCACGTGGCTTGGGATTTTGACATCCACAACAATCCCCGGAGTGGGACATTTGACTTCACCAAAATTGGTGTGAGCGAGTTTTCCGTGTCCAAGAATACAGTACTTTATGGGGAGTATTGTGTTGCTTTTTTTTAGAGCAAATTTTTTTTTTTTTATGCCCATCAGTGCTCTGCCTTTAAAGGTCTATAACATAACATATTTCTCCTTCAACTTTAAGAAAAATATTCATACAAAAGCTCATTTAGATCAAAATTTTCTTCCTACTTACATGTCTTCACTAAATGCCACCCTGCCATAAGTTTTCGTTATTCTCTGTGTTTATAGATTTGCTACTATACTCCAAATGTAAAATTAAATGAAATTCTGGTGAATTCTAGACCTCAGTTACAAACATCGATTGAAAATATATGACCTATTCCAGGTGTGAAAAATTAATCCAGAAACCTGGCCAAATATCACCAATGATGACAAGTAGTACTTTTAATAATTTACTCTCACCTTCTGATGCATGTGCTTTTGGGTTGATTTTTAACAATTCTACACTATAAATTTGTGTCTACAAGAAGTACAATTTGTGGTCCCCAGGGGTGGGCATATGACCTATAATGGCACCCGAGGGTGGGAAAATTCACATTAGGAAACCTGAAAATGTCAAATTTCCTCTCGGTTGCCCGAACCCCCCATCCTGGGGCAAACCATTGATAGGTGCACTAGTCGTTTCGATCAGGCCAAGTCTTCAGTATCTTTCGTTTCAACGAAGTGTCGCATCAGTTTATTATTTACCATAAAAAGTAACAATTTTCTTAAGCAAATCAAGATAAATGGAGGTTGTATGAAATTTACTTTAGTTTGTATCGAATCGACTTTAGATGTGTATGGAAACGACCGGATACCCGTGAGTGCTTACACAATTTTACCAATGGAATTGAAGTAGCAACAGAGACTCACCTCGTACCCGTTGCATGTACTTTATCACACGATAACATTGAGAGGCTTCATTAATTGCTTGTAACTTAATTCATACGTTACCGATTAAAAGGCTTTTTAATGAAAGGTTTGTCATAGGCTTACACTGTAAAACATGTACAAGCACACACAAGACTGAAGAGTTATAGTTCACACGAATGCCGTCGAGTGTTTTCGTACATCTATAATTTCAACCGAACCTCCGCTCCATCTCAAAAGTTAAGCAAGAAACGACAGGAAATAACAGCAAAAGTAAAAAACTATCCTGCTGGATCGCTTTTCGTCGTGGTTAGCCCGATATATCAGCAACAATTCGCAAAGAAATGTAAGAGATAAACACTCCAACCGTTTTAAAACTGTCCGCCGCGCAAACTTTGATCACATGCAATTTGATCACATGTCATGCCCGTGTCATTGGAAGGCTTGTGGTCCAGGGTGGGGAAAGTACCCAGCGACGTATATTTCGACAGCATATTATTTGTCTTCTTCGTTTTTGCTCTATAAATTAACTAATAGAATAAAAGTGTACCTAAAGTTGGCTTTTTCTACTGATGGTCTTCTGTTAACTTAAGGATTCTTACAAAGTTAACAAAGTCCAGGGTGGTTTGGGTAAGATAAGAAGACCATACGCCCCATGCGGGCACAGCAAATGACCTTTGGCCCCCTTTGGCCATGACTAAGGAGAGGTGGCACAATTAAAAACAGAAAACGAAAGTGAGATTTACAAGAGAAGCGAGTTATCATTACTCTTCTGATTGCTGTTTTTCATAACAGCCATGTTCCGCCATTATGCAAGATTGTAATAAAGCAAGTCATGATACCACTGTGAATGAGACACCACCCAAACCTGTGACAGAGGCATTGCCAAGTGCAAAAACTCTTGAGAAAGTTGGCCTTCGAAATCCTGAGGTGACTTAAGATTCTTGAAAGGTCTTCAAAGAGTTTAATTTTCGGTGTAAGGGGGCGGACGCCGGCATCATTCGATCCTTAACAATTTAACCAAACCAACGCCGCGACGAAGAAATGTTTTATAGACAGAAACTTCAAGCATCTAACTTCTCAAATTCTTTACTACTTGAAATTCCGTAAAAACGGAAAATACAATGATCGATAAAAAACTAAATTACTACAAAATCTAAGCTAAAAGAAACGATCTTAATTAAAACACGCGTGGGACGCATTCCATCACGTTTAACAATGCAACGAACATAAGCGTAACAAATTTCGAATTCAAAAAACACTACGGGCGGAAATTGATCTAAATAGAAAAATAAATAAAATAACATACCTCTTTCCCCGCTTTAAAGCTCTATTAATCGCAACGATCCTTCAATCTATCTTTCTATAAAGTTGCCTTGTATCTAACACGCGTGTGGTATACCGAATGAAAGATTATACTGGCAATTCGCAGGGATACAACAGGAAAACAAAGAGGTATTGATCGAAAGTAACGATGAAGTATATCACGCAATCAAAAGTCACGATATCCGTTACATGGCTCCCCTAAATTATGATAGAAATTTACTAACCAATCAAAAATAATGAACACTAAACTTAATCAAAATATTCAAGTTCTACGTAACGCTTCAATCACTGTGTCTTAATATAGGTCTTAGCCTATATACAGTTCTTCATCAGGCTCCTCAGGTGGGGATTCCCCGGTCCTCGCACTCCTCATGGGATAACAACGATACTAACTTCTGAACAGGTATATACAAGCTAGCTGCCGGTCCTCTGAGTCGTCCGTTATCGTCTAGATTCCTGTCAGCAATCTTGAGACGAAACTTTCTCACGAGACCGTCATCGTCAGGATAGGTTTCTTCTACATGCGCGATTTTCCAGCAATCTCGCGGTGAGTTGTCATCCTTGACAATGACGATGTCATCTACCTGAAGATTTCTTCGGGTTGGTGTCCACTTCTGTCTCGACTGGAGAGACTACAAGTAATCCTTTCGTCACCTCTTCCAAAACTCATTGGCGAGAAACTGCACCCTACGCCATCGCTTCCTGGAGTACAAATCGGCTCGTTGGAATTCACCAGGAGGGGAGAATCGTACCTTAGACTTCATGGTAAGTAAGTTGTTGCATGTAAGGGATTCAGGCACCTGTGCAGAATTTATCGTATCAACGGTCAGTGGGCGGAAATTCACGATAGCTTCGGCTTCCGCTATGAAGGTTCTGAGGGTTTCATCGTCAAGCTGTGCAGCATGCTGTGTAAGGAGCGACGCCAAGACATTGTGGGCAGTGCAGATCTGACGCTCCCATGCCCCACCCATGTGATTTGCTGTATCTCATCGTGTTCCAACATGGCTAACGCCTGCTGTAGTTCATTCCTTGCGCCAACAAAATTTGTGCCTTGATCGGAGCGCAACTGTTGCACTGGGCCGAGGCGTCCTACGAAACGGCGATAGGCATTCAGGAACGAGTCTGTGGACAGACTGCTTGCGACTTCGAGATGCACTAACCTGGACGCCAAACATGTAAACAGCAACCCGTAACGTTTCACTTCACGACGGCTTTCCTTAATGTACCAAGGGCCAAAGTAGTCCACAGCACTGAAAGCAAAGGGAGGTGCAGGTTCTAGGCGATCTTCGGGAGAGTTTGCCATCTTCTGTTCTTGGGAACCACCTCTCAACCTCCGGCAAGATACACATTTGGAGATATGGTTGGAAACAACGGAACTCCCACCGATGATCCAATAGCCATTATATCGGACCTCATTCTGGGTAATACCACGACCTTGGTGTTGAACTGACTTCTGGTAATGGCCGAGGATAAGAGATGTCACATGCCCTTTCTTAGGCAGTATTACTGGATGTTTCACTTCAAAAGCGGCGCTGGACTGTCTTAATCGCCCACCAACTCGTAACAAGCCGTCTTCGTCTAAAAAGTGGTCCAGTTTGTACAGCGAACTTGACCTTTTCATCGCCTTTACCTTGTCCTTACAGTTGTCTTGGTCGGCGGCTTGTTGTTTGGCTTGAACATCTTTGAGGACCTGAATTTCATCTTTGAATGCTTCGGTCTGTACCATCTTGATGATTTGCTGTTCCGCACGTTTCAGCTCTTGGACATCAACTGGTTTGTAGATAGCGCTCTCTTCTCCTTTCTTTCCGTTCTTTCTCTTGAAGTGGGAGTCGCTACTAGCTATCTTTCGGGATCTTTGCAAGTCGGAGCTGAGCATCGCCTTCTTGGCTCGATGCCACCTGGAGAAATACGGTAGACGTTCTTGCAGAGATGCTAGCTTTGGCTCTTGGGTCTGGGTAGCTCTCGCAGAAACTTTCCTAACTTCAGGATCTTCAGGAGGGATGGAAGGAACACGATCAACTGAATTCCTGTCTTCAGAAGTGTTCCAGAGAATATCTGGTCCATTCCATCAAAGAGGGCTGTTAAGAAGCTCTTGAGCTCCAGCACCGCGAGAAGCTATGTCTGCAGGATTGGACTTCGTCCCAACGTAGTGCCACTGACTAGGCGATGTCTGCTCTCGTATTTCTTGAACGCGATTTCCAACAAATACATGAAATCTTCTGGCGTCGTTATTGATGTAGCCCAACACCGTCTTACTGTCAGTCCAGAAGACTTCATCCATCGGGGCATACTCTAGCTCTTTCCGCAACATACAGCTGATCTTCGACGAGACAAGTGCAGCCGTTAGTTCCAGTCTGGGGATGGTGACTGGTTTAAGGGGGGTTACACGTGACTTCGCCATCACCAGGGAGCAATGGATGCGGTTCTTGTCATCGACAAGTCGGATATAAGAGCACTGGCCATAGCCATTCTGACAGGCGTCAGAAAGTGGTGCAATTCGGCTTTCTTGACTTCATCGAATTCCTGGGGCTTATGACATCTTGCGATTCTGAGCCGTTCTAAGATGGGTAGTTCAGCTCGCCACTTCTCCCACTGCAATCTCAATTCGTCTGGAATTGCATCGTCCCAACCAACACCATCTCGGCATAGTTGTTGTAGAATTCGCTTCCCTACCAAGATGAATGGAGTAACTAGACCAAGGGGATCAAACACTGAGCTAACGGTCGACAAGATTCCTCTTCTTGATAGAGGTTTATCTTGCAGGATGATTCTGAACTGGAGTGTGTCAGATTCGATACACCAGTGTACACCCAGGGCACGCTCTATGGTGGTACTATCACTAATAGGTGGTGGTCTGTCGGGTCTGTCGCTCGATCTTCTTGTGGAACGGAACTCAGTACTTCTTTGCTGTTAGAAGTAAATTTGTGCAGTCGAAAGCCACCCCTTTGACATAAGGACCTCGTGTTCTTGATCAATTCATTGGCCTGGTCAACGGATTGTATTGACTTCAGTCGATCGTCTACATAGAAGTTTCTCTTCACGAAGTCTGCAGCTTCGCTGCCGCAGATTTCTTCATACTGGTCCACAGTAGTTTTAAGGGCAAAGTTTGCGCATCCCAGCGATGACGTGGCGCCAAATAGGTGGACAGTCATACGGAACTCAACAGGATCTCCTTTCAGCTCACCACAGAAATCTAAGGAGGTTACAGCATTCCACGTTTACCTTTACTTGATGAAACATTGCTTGGATATCGCACATAAAAGCGATACATTCCTGTCGAAATCTGCACAGAACCCCTGTGAGGTTATTTGTCAGATCCGGCCCCTGGAGAAGCTGTTGGTTCAAGGATTGGCCATCGCATACAGCACTACAGTCGAACACGACTCTGATCTTTCCTGGCTTCTTCTTATGATACACTCCGTGATGTGGAATGTACCACACTCGCTTGCTCTTCGTAGATAGCTCTTCAACTGGAACTCTTTCAGCGTAGCCACTGGATACGATGTCCTGCATGAAACTGCTGTAATCCTTTCGAAACTGTTCATCACTAGTCAGTCTTCGTTTCAGCCTTAGAAGGCGACTCAGGGCCAGCTCCTTGCTGTTCGGTAACTCCACGTTTTCGCTTTTCAGGGGTAATGGCATCTCATAATGACCGTCTTTGAGTTGATGAATACCTTCACGCATTATCTTTAGAAATCTTCTGTCTTCAACGGATAGGGGTTTCTCTTCAGCTTGTCTTTCGTTAAAGTCCGGAGCAAACATCCTGGAAACGTAGCTTGGGCTGATCATTTCCTTCACTTGAGTCTGGAATGCAAAGTGACACATCTTTCTCCTGGACATTCCCTGAACTTCATAGGTAACGATACGATTACATGCAATGTCGCTTCTGGATTCAGCATCTTCATTTGTCAGCGGTCTTACAGCACCAATAACTCCCCAGCCAAGAGCAGTTTTCTTCGCATAGGGGTCATCTTCCTTTCCCGGGATTACTTCTAGGGGTTTAATTGCTCGCGGACAATTGAGGCCAATAAGGAGGCCAACTTCTAATGCTTCGTTCAAAGGCATGATCATCTCGGAGATTTTGCGAAGATGTGGCCAGTTAAGAGCAGATTCGGGCCTAGGTATTTGACTCTTCTTAGCCGGTGTGGAAGACCTTAAATAGCTTTTTGGAAGAGGTATCTCCAATTCTTCATTGTAACCAAGTACTACTAGGCCTTCAATCCTTTGGCTTGTAACCACTTTCTCCGCCAAAACAGTAGACAGTTTCAGCTCGACTTCTGGTCCGCTAGCGTTTAATCTTCGGAGAAGATCCTCTTTAACGAAGCAGGCGTCGGATTTCTCGTCTAGAAGGGCGTACGTTAGCAACTTGTTGCTGGAGTTCTTTCTGTGATGTATCCTTACAGGCACAATCAAAGAATGCATACAGGATGGATTCAAATTCTTCATATCAGCGAGATTTACACGATGGGAGGTGGCCATTAGTAGTATAGATGTGAGGGGTACGGGGCCAGACTAATCCCAGAGGGGAAAAAAGCTGTAATAAAATTGTCTATCAATTTTTTACAGCTTGCACTGAAAAGGTTTAAAAACAGCCAAGTGAAATGGTTTAAAAATAGCCGTGTGAAATGGTTAAAAAAAATAGCCATGCGAAAAGGTTTAAAAATAACCAAACGAAAAGGTTTAAAAATAGCCGAGTGAAAAGGTTTAAAAATTAGCGTAAACAGAAAAAAATTGTCTATCAATTTTCCCATTTAGCTAACCCGGGCGCGCCGACTTTTAGGTCGGAGGCTTTGCCTCTGCATGTAGAGCGCCGATGAGTAAAATTAGCCTACATATTTTTTATGATAATCTTTTTTATACTTACCGACTAATGGGCAAATATCAACAAAAAAATTATCAAGATTACTTGTACCGTTTATTAGATTTTCACTGTTAAATTGACCAAGTCTCAATGCTGTCTTTATTCTAATCATTAAATGTCCATAACTTTGGTAAGCGTATTTACAATTATTCATATTTTCATTTACATTTTTGTAATCAAGTAAAATTTCGATTAATAATGAAGCACCAAGAGATATAATGGTCAAAACGGAACCTGAGATAATTACCGAAGCAATTCCGCCACCCGCTATTGCACCAGAAGTCAACCTAGCTGCATATTTTATGAGTTTATAATGTTTATGAGCTTGTTTATATAAAAACCATTTTTGATGAGTGGTTTTGTAATAACCAATTAGTTCATCACTTTCTCCGCCAAAACAGTAGACAGTTTCAACTCGACTTCAGGTCCGCTAACGTTTAATCTTCGGAGAAGTTCCTCTTTAACAAAGCAGGCGTCGGATTGCTCGTCTAGAAGGGCGTACGTTAGCAACTTGTTGCTGGAGTTCTTTCTGTGATGTATCCATACAGGCACAATCAAAGAATGCATACAGGATGGATTCCAATTCTTCATATCAGCGAGATTTACACGATGGGAGGTGTCCATTAGTAGTATAGATGTGAGGGGTACGGGGCCAGACTAATCCCAGAGGGGAAAAAAGCTGTAATAAAATTGTCTATCAATTTTTTACAGCTTGCACTGAAAAGGTTTATAAACAGCCAAGTGAAATGGTTTAAAAATAGCCTTGTGAAATGGTTAAAAAAATAGCCATGCGAAAAGGTTTAAATATAACCAAACGAAAAGGTTTAAAAATAGCCAAGTGAAAAGGTTTAAAAATTAGCGTAAACAGAAAAAAATTGTCTATCAATTTTCCCATTTAGCTAGCCCGGGCGCGGCGACTTTTAGGTCAGAGGCATCAAGGGGAGGCTTTGCCTCCTTCACAAGAAGCCTCCGCATGTAGAGCGCCGCTTGAGCGACAAGGCTCATTGATTCTTAATCTAAAAAAATTGTCAATCAATGTTTGATAAGTGTTATAAAAATTTTTCTCTAAAGCTCTTTTAGCAAAACCACTATAACATGCATCATAATGGTTTAGGTATAAGTTAACAAAATCAATTGCAGTCTCTAAATTAGTCTCTAAATTTGTCTCTCCTGTTACTTTTTCTTTTAAACGCATTGCAGTTGAATTTTTATATTTTTTTCGCATTTGTTCTTTTTCTTGTCCTACTCTTTCTGTGTCTTTATTATAATATCCTTTATTTCTTCCCATATAATTATTAATCGTCTATCAATTTTTTCTAGCGCCGTAAAAGAGGAGGCTGTTAAGCCTCCGCCCTAAAATGCCCATAAGCATAACTAGTTATTTTATCATCTAAAATATATCTTTTATCATCATAACAAGATAAGCTAGTTTTATTGATTTCGTAACCAGATATCTGATGATACTCTGATCGAATGGTTTTTTGTTTATGCCTCATCTTAATATTTCCGAATAAAGTATCTTCATAATTTGAATGATCGAGATCTCTCTTTATAACATTCTTTTTAACACCTTTAGCTGTTTTATTGTTTTTAGTTTTTTCTAGTTCTATCTCAGTCAAATAAGAATACATTTTGCTTTTTAAACCAACAAAACTAATAATAGGCCTACCTGCGGCTTCATCTTTAAATTTACCAATTATTTTTTTATTATTATCGAAAAAGAACTTAGAAGATTTCTCGTAATCACTATTGCCAAATAGTTCTTTAGATTGATATAAATCTTGATAAACATCATCTGCTTGGATATGATAGCATAATGAATCTGTATCAGCGAATAATAACTTGGCACCTTCACGGTATTTCTTTTTAATGAAATTGTAATGAAAGTCGTACATTAACACTTTACTCAAATCCAAAATGCACATTCCAACATATGATGGTTTATCAAGTTTTAACCTTTCTAATTTACTATTGACAGCTACTAAGTTCTCATTAAATATTTTAGATGAAACGAATGTTGGTTTACTACTTAATTTTAGTAACTTATCTTGATCGGTTACTAATTTTACGTTGCATCTTTTTCGGAGATTCTCCATGGTCTTACCGAAGACACTATTATTCATCAATTTAAAGAAGCCTTTTTCAAATTCATTTTTTGCTTCTTTTCTCATATCTGTATTAAAATCAATGTATTTTTTAAGCCAAGGCTTTTCACTGAATTGTAAAACTCGATGCACTTTCTTTAATTTTAAACCAAGACTTAAGTATATCTCTAAATTTGCTTCATGAAGAACATATTTTTCTTTCGTATTGAGTGTTGGTATTAACTTACGTATTTTGCTGCTGCTAATTTTGAATTTTTCTTTGATCTCTTTACAATAATCAGAAAGCATATCATCAGTAACGTTTAGCTTTTCTGCTGCACACGGGTAGTCATTATGTAAATCATGTAACTCTTTAGGGTACTCTAAATCAACTTCATAAATCCTACCAATACCATATGTTTTCGGTAAAAGAAAATCGACATTATCATGAGGAGGCTTTGCCTCCGCCCTTAAATCAATCCATTTAAAATTGCAATAAGGTAACGGCTTTGACATAGCCCAACCATAAAGATTATTAGCATCTAAATACATAATATAACTAGACTGTTTTTGAGGATCATAATCTTTCATGTACTTATTATTGGCTTTAGCATGTCGGTGAGCAATATAAGAGATACCACCTCTCATACCTTTTTCAATAAAAAGCTGTTGGTCAATATCAGTGATTAAATCTAAATAGACTCTAGTCATTTTAAGCATTGCATCCCAAGCTAATCCGGGACTTGTGAAATAATGGCATGGATCAAGTTTATAATAAGACAGACAAGTATTTCTAAAATTTTCAAAAACATCAGCTAACAAATTGACATCAGTTTTTAAATACAAATCATGGTATTCACCCATATTTTTCAAGTTAAATGTATTCCAAACGTTTTGAGCGTGACTATAATCATCATCACTGATATTATCATCAGTTAACTGACTGTAAAAATCTTCTTTACTAGGCAATTTAGTATCATCAAACTTTTGAAAGCTATCCATATAATCGTAAGGATAAACACCTCTCTCCTTTAAGAGACTAGCCTTTTTTCCAAATTCCATCTCAGTGTAAGTGAATCCATCTTTTGGAAGATTAGCCGCTAATCTATCGAGACTACTACTCATAAACTGAAAACTATCTCAAAACTGAAGGTGTTTACCAACACTAAAAGACATATATTTTTCTGTATTACATGGAATTACATTAATTCCTAAATATGGAATAAATTTCTCGTCTTCTTTTGCATCATTTTCTATCCCTCCTCTTTTATTTTTCCTTTCAGTTATTTTTTTGTTTTCTATCTCTATTTTTGCATTTTCACGTGTAATTACTTGTCCAATTTCTTGCATTATTAAATGGCTCTCATAGCCTTTTAGATTGTGAAATATAACTGGTATTTTGATTTTTTCTGCTGATATTTGTAATGTTAAATTGCAATAGTCATGAGCAGAACCACGATATTTTCCAGTAATATGGCAATGATCTCTAACTTTTACACTATCTTCTTTATATATTCTATCACAAATATGACAATGAGTAGCTTTTTATTGAAAAAGGTATGAGAGGTGGTATCTCTTATATTGCTCACCGACATGCTAAAGCCAATAATAAGTACATGAAAGATTATGATCCTCAAAAACAGTCTAGTTATATTATGTATTTAGATGCTAATAATCTTTATGGTTGGGCTATGTCAAAGCCGTTACCTTATTGCAATTTTAAATGGATTGATTTAAGGGCGGAGGCAAAGCCTCCTCATGATAATGTCGATTTTCTTTTACCGAAAACATATGGTATTGGTAGGATTTATGAAGTTGATTTAGAGTACCCTAAAGAGTTACATGATTTACATAATGACTACCCGTGTGCAGCAGAAAAGCTAAACGTTACTGATGATATGCTTTCTGATTATTGTAAAGAGATCAAAGAAAAATTCAAAATTAGCAGCAGCAAAATACGTAAGTTAATACCAACACTCAATACGAAAGAAAAATATGTTCTTCATGAAGCAAATTTAGAGATATACTTAAGTCTTGGTTTAAAATTAAAGAAAGTGCATCGAGTTTTACAATTCAGTGAAAAGCCTTGGCTTAAAAAATACATTGATTTTAATACAGATATGAGAAAAGAAGCAAAAAATGAATTTGAAAAAGGCTTCTTTAAATTGATGAATAATAGTGTCTTCGGTAAGACCATGGAAAATCTTCGAAAAAGATGCAACGTAAAATTAGTAACCGATCAAGATAAGTTACTAAAATTAAGTAGTAAACCAACATTCGTTTCATCTAAAATATTTAATGAGAACTTAGTAGCTGTCAATAGTAAATTAGAAAGGTTAAAACTTGATAAACCATCATATGTTGGAATGTGCATTTTGGATTTGAGTAAAGTGTTAATGTACGACTTTCATTACAATTTCATTAAAAAGAAATACCGTGAAGGTGCCAAGTTATTATTCGCTGATACAGATTCATTATGCTATCATATCCAAGCAGATGATGTTTATCAAGATTTATATCAATCTAAAGAACTATTTGGCAATAGTGATTACGAGAAATCTTCTAAGTTCTTTTTCGATAATAATAAAAAAATAATTGGTAAATTTAAAGATGAAGCCGCAGGTAGGCCTATTATTAGTTTTGTTGGTTTAAAAAGCAAAATGTATTCTTATTTGACTGAGATAGAACTAGAAAAAACTAAAAACAATAAAACAGCTAAAGGTGTTAAAAAGAATGTTATAAAGAGAGATCTCGATCATTCAAATTATGAAGATACTTTATTCGGAAATATTAAGATGAGGCATAAACAAAAAACCATTCGATCAGAGTATCATCAGATATCTGGTTACGAAATCAATAAAACTAGCTTATCTTGTTATGATGATAAAAGATATATTTTAGATGATAAAATAACTAGTTATGCTTATGGGCATTTTAGGGCGGAGGCTTAACAGCCTCCTCTTTTACGGCGCTAGAAAAAATTGATAGACGATTAATAATTATATGGGAAGAAATAAAGGATATTATAATAAAGACACAGAAAGAGTAGGACAAGAAAAAGAACAAATGCGAAAAAAATATAAAAATTCAACTGCAATGCGTTTAAAAGAAAAAGTAACAGGAGAGACAAATTTAGAGACTAATTTAGAGACTGCAATTGATTTTGTTAACTTATACCTAAACCATTATGATGCATGTTATAGTGGTTTTGCTAAAAGAGCTTTAGAGAAAAATTTTTATAACACTTATCAAACATTGATTGACAATTTTTTTAGATTAAGAATCAATGAGCCTTGTCGCTCAAGCGGCGCTCTACATGCGGAGGCTTCTTGTGAAGGAGGCAAAGCCTCCCCTTGATGCCTCTGACCTAAAAGTCGCCGCGCCCGGGCTAGCTAAATGGGAAAATTGATAGACAATTTTTTTCTGTTTACGCTAATTTTTAAACCTTTTCACTTGGCTATTTTTAAACCTTTTCGTTTGGTTATATTTAAACCTTTTCGCATGGCTATTTTTTTAACCATTTCACAAGGCTATTTTTAAACCATTTCACTTGGCTGTTTATAAACCTTTTCAGTGCAAGCTGTAAAAAATTGATAGACAATTTTATTACAGCTTTTTTCCCCTCTGGGATTAGTCTGGCCCCGTACCCCTCACATCTATACTACTAATGGACACCTCCCATCGTGTAAATCTCGCTGATATGAAGAATTGGAATCCATCCTGTATGCATTCTTTGATTGTGCCTGTATGGATACATCACAGAAAGAACTCCAGCAACAAGTTGCTAACGTACGCCCTTCTAGACGAGCAATCCGACGCCTGCTTTGTTAAAGAGGAACTTCTCCGAAGATTAAACGTTAGCGGACCTGAAGTCGAGTTGAAACTGTCTACTGTTTTGGCGGAGAAAGTGATGAACTAATTGGTTATTACAAAACCACTCATCAAAAATGGTTTTTATATAAACAAGCTCATAAACATTATAAACTCATAAAATATGCAGCTAGGTTGACTTCTGGTGCAATAGCGGGTGGCGGAATTGCTTCGGTAATTATCTCAGGTTCCGTTTTGACCATTATATCTCTTGGTGCTTCATTATTAATCGAAATTTTACTTGATTACAAAAATGTAAATGAAAATATGAATAATTGTAAATACGCTTACCAAAGTTATGGACATTTAATGATTAGAATAAAGACAGCATTGAGACTTGGTCAATTTAACAGTGAAAATCTAATAAACGGTACAAGTAATCTTGATAATTTTTTTGTTGATATTTGCCCATTAGTCGGTAAGTATAAAAAAGATTATCATAAAAAATATGTAGGCTAATTTTACTCATCGGCGCTCTACATGCAGAGGCAAAGCCTCCGACCTAAAAGTCGGCGCGCCCGGGTTAGCTAAATGGGAAAATTGATAGACAATTTTTTTCTGTTTAC
>JAHPZR010019594.1:0-5000 GCA_019787425.1 Platygyra sinensis
CGTACCTCGGCTGATTTGTTGGTGGTGAATACGACGTAGCAACTACGTTTTGTTTCGTTTAGACTAGCAGTAGATCACAGTACTTAGCACGTAAGCACTGTCCTGATGCATGACTAATTGTCAGATAGGCCAGAGAATTTTGAACAAATATGTTTTGTCGAAAAGTGTTTCGTGATTAATGAAACGCATTTCTTAATTTGGTCTTGTATTTTCTTTTCCGTGTTGTAGCTTGCAAAGTACAAAATTAAAGAACGTTTTTTTTTCCATGTGTTGTTTTGTCCAAGTTCTGAGACGTTTTGTTTATTATAATAATTGAATTGGCCGTCCAAGTTTATATCCTGTTGAGCGATAAATACGCAGTGAACTCTGTGATTTGGTTCAGTGCAAATGAGTCAATCATTTGCCTTCCCAATATTTCGCCAGTTCTCAGGTGCATTGTTGAAGAGTAAAACGAACTTAGAAGTATAGCATGGCGTTTGCGTGTGACTATGATTACATCGGTTCAAGCTATCGCTGGTTCACCTCGCGTGAAAAGAATCAAGAAACAATATTCCCACCTTTGTCAATGGAAAGCTACCTGGTTTCTCATTGGAGCCTTATCTAAAATTCTCAACAGTAGCAAGAGCAACGGGCGCCAATCGACTGAATTGTGTTGAGCCGTAAAATGGACGTGGAAATATATATACATCAGCGATGTTAGAGATAATGTTACCCTCAGGGACTGTTCATGAATATAATTTGTGCAAATGTGCATTCGACTCTGACGTCACTGTTAACGATGAGGTTTATTTAAAGTTTGTATTTATTTAATGTTTCTGTTAACATGTAAGGCGAAGCTGTTTTCCCCTTTTTCTGATTTGCCACAAAGGAAAAAAGTACTTTTTTATTTTCGCAGAAGAAACACTTTTTATAGAATTTAATTAAATATTAAAAGAGACACAAAGCTTTTTTCTGCCTATTTAAGAATAATCTATAATTTTATAACTTCGGGGCCACTGTGAATATAGAATAGGTTAATAATAACTTTATTTAAGTGTCGTATGTATTTAGCACAGCAGTGCTAATTGGGGACACTGTAAATAACAACTGAATATTTCAAATAGAACATAAACTATTAAGAATCCCAACTGGCGGGAGGCTGACCAGTTGGCTATTTACACAACGCAGTCGAGGAGTTGAACTCGGGCGTACCGAGAACAAATCCATATAGCAGCAGGGTGGAGGATTTGAACCTGGGACCTCCAGATTTCAAATCCAGCGCCCTAAACCACTCGGCCACAGCCTGTTATCAGGTGGCTGTCTTTTGGGTACCTACTTGGTGTGGGTAGCTACCAAATATGGTAAGTAGTCAGTACCCGGACCATTAAGTGAGTGCCTATTTTGCTTGCGGTTACTTTCACTGCATTTTGCTTGCGATTAGCTTTCATTGATATTTTAGGTAACTCCATATAAATTTACAGCACTATACTGTAGTTTTAAAGTGAGTGTAACTACGCGGACCAGTACGTGAGTGTCTACACAAGTACTCAGCAGTCGTGTCATGCGATTCCTAAGGCTTTATTGAAAAGATAACGATATGCACTTAGGTCGTAGGTGCGTCCATCCATTGAAAAACAAGAAGTGCCTGAGATAGACTGATGATTAGGATAGATCCGGCGTACTGATTGTAGCATGCAATTACGTTTAGCGCTCAGCTACGTACTTTTTAGCCAAACTTCCCCTTAAATGTACTTTGAAACTTTTATTCAAAGCTTTAAAAAATACTTTATTTGCATGTATAAAAGCTGAAATATATTATCTCTTTTATGAACCATCCGTCAACAATCTATTATTCATGAGTAATTAGTGCCACTCATTTATCAAGACAGAATTTAATTTCTATTTACAAGGCTAAAATGATTAAAGAGCAAAAAACACTGAACGTTGTCGACACTAGTACCTTTTCTTAGCCTTTTAAACAGAAATTATTTTTAAAATCAAAGCAAATATTATTATGGACAGAATTTGTTAAAGAACAAAATTGACTATTTTTGAAGAAAACTGTTGTTTGAAAACTCGGTAAACATTTAATTTGCGTGTACTTAGAGTTTAACTACCTCAACGAAAACGTTTTTCACTGAATTTCGCAGCTGGTGTTTTTTTAAATGGGGTGGTTATCTTTATTTAGGCTCAGTTTAAAAACCAGGTCAAAAGCTAAAAAAATTTTTTACCTTAACATTTACCTGGAATAATTTATTGTTATTGATGGCATGTCTTGTTTTTAACTTAAAGTCATATTTTCTTCGATGTAAAAACGCAGCAAACCTTTTTTTCTTTAGTGAAGATTACAGATGGAACATTTTATCCTATACTAAATATCTCCTAATACCACTTTAATTAAACGAAAAGGGTGTTATTCGCGGAAAACCGTGTATAACTCACTAACGTACGTTAGCACCCATGTAACTTCATTTCTGTTATTGAAACTGCTGATGAACTACATTTTTAAAGAGTTGACTTTCAAAGAGACCTCTACAACTACCACAAATTTTAGACGTCAAGATTTTAATTATATTTAGGGGATTTCAGGTTTTTTTAACGTTGTACATATTTATACAGTTAAGTAATAGTTTTAATTTTAAATGGTTGATTTTTGTTAATTACTATGCATATATTTTGGTTTTAGGTTTAGTATTTACGCACGGCCCCATAAGCTGCACAGCTTTTATTACCATCGTGCTTAAATAAAAGTTGTCTGTCTGTCTGAAAAGACGTAACCAGTAGGGCCGCCTTTCTTCTTTAATAAGTAAACCTGAGTTGTTCTTTGATGACGGTTGCAGAATTTTCTGAATTCAAATCTTTAAAGACTTGAAGGACATAATATTAGCCCGTGAACACACTAAATCATCATTACATATAGTAGAAAATTAACTTAAGCAATGTATGCTATTGCTTTCTTTGCTGCCCTGAGAGTTGGTGAAATTACATCTGGAGCAAATCAACCTCGTGAAAGCATCTGATAATTGTTATCAGTCAACCCGTATTTATGAAACCCAGAGATTGTACTGTCAGTGCAGAAGCAGAAACACTATTAAGATCGTCACTTGCATGAACTGCCAAAATTCCGTGACGGTGATGCCATTAGAATTGCCACGCGAGAAGAAATGGTCATTGGGGCGCGTCATTGGAGAGGAGGGGACCCGTTCGTACTTGTATGAGGTGAACGGAAAGCATTACCGGTCGTCCAGTCCAGTGCGGAACCGCTGCACCCCAGTGTGGCTAAAAGAGTTACGAGAGCTGAAATAAGACACCGACTCTGCCTAGTGCCTCTTTTTTTATTTTGCCTTTAATTACATATAGTTGTGCAGGGACGTTTAATGTACGAGATTTGCTAAGGCAGATTTGAACATTGTTACCTCTTTCATTTTTATTATCATCAACGTTCTGTCTGCATTTACTGAGCTATTAGACTTAGGGCGGGAGATGTAACGAGTGCGCTTACATGAAGAACCAGTCCAGTTCCCGCCTTGCGCGTCACGTGTCCCAGTTTTTGTGTGGTCAGCCATCTTGTAATGTTGTTGTTGCTCAGTGCATTAAATTAGTTTAGTTTGTGAACTCTGTGGTCTATCCGCTTTTCGTTACAAGGTGGGAAATAGAAATAGCAAAAAAAAACCTTTTATATTTGGAGAGCCATATATCGGCTGCATAGGCTGTATATTAACTATAACAAGAAGAGGAATAGGTAAATATTGTACCAAACTTATTCCATTCTTGGTTGTTTGATATATCGATAAAATAGAAGTAATAAAAGTAAGAGGAATAAATAGAAGTACACTTTTCTTTTTGTAAAAAATCTCTATCTGTAAATGTATTTTGTATCGTCAATGAATAAAAAAAATAGATTTTTCAAGAACGATTAAAAAAGCGAACGACGTTTCGACGCTACATTACGCCATTATCAAGTTGAAACGTGAAAAAGCGTAAGGCTAAAAACGAATATGTAAGATTTTGAAACAATACATAAAATATTTGCGGGTCGTATAGGTATAATTCCCATTGTAAGAAACACAATGAGGAAATAAAATGTAGGAATGTGTCTGGCGTGGATGGAGTCGGCCTGCGTGTTAAAACAATGATTGATCTTCTTTGTGTACATCATCTCGTAGATTAAGCAAACAGACTTGCTGTTACATTTTCTCAGAACTTTGAAAAGGTAGTCAGTCTTTGTTCTGTTGTTGCCAAGCTGTGTTTCAAGGTGTTTCCCGATCGCTGAATAACGGTGTTCACTTATGCGCTGATGTGAGTGTCGGGCTGTGTACCTCACATAATTTGCATCACACAAATCACATTGAAATAAGTATACAACGCATTGAGTGCTGACGATCGGGGGCTTATTTTCCTTGACACTCAGGGTTTGTGACAGTTTTCGGCTTGTGAAGACGGGTTTTTATGTTAACATCGATCTTGGATCACAGAGAATAGGTATGTTTGCGTGCGCGATCTGTTGATCGCTGATCTTTAAAGTGCAATATTTTATAAACAGATGAGTCTGCTGAAGGCACGCTGTGTATTTCTTTATCTGGTTCCTGGCTCAACTTATTTATGTTGGAATCGACCAGTGTTTTCGGACAGTAAAGCTTTGAAAACATCGCGCGTAACTTGTTGCACTCTTTTGCAAAGCCTTCTTTGTGGAAGATAGACGGTACGCACGGTTTGAACCATCGTGTTGACTAGGCCTTTATTTATCTACTGTCGACGTGACTTCAGATCTATTAGAAATCGCTACTACGAACTAGCTATTTCAATTCAACGACGAATTGTCTCAACAAACGGATGGCGTGGCAATAGGCTCATCGCTTGGGCCTACTATTGGATAAAAGATTTGTTATGCAGACGTATCTGAGGTAAAAAACAATACTAAAAGTATACGTCTTTAAAAGTTTTTTAAAAGTGTCAACAGATCTGGTCATTCTACGGGATTCTTTACGGGATTCGGACCCATGACCTCTGCGATGCCGGTA
>JAHPZR010019594.1:15000-39575 GCA_019787425.1 Platygyra sinensis
TATTAGAAGAGGCCAAAGAAACCTTAGCATTGTCTTTAGTTTTGTTAGCTGCGAAGAAACAGTGTCGTTTCGGTTAACAGTGTCGTTTTGGTTGGACTGCCTCTCGTACTGAGGGCTAATTCTCCGTATGCAAGGAACGTGCTCACAAACTGAAACTATACACCCTTCGCTGCTCATAACGGGCGTTCCAAAAATGTGGGGAGAGGAGGAAAAGCACTTATTTTAAATTTTGGCTCATAGGCGGGGCGCTAATTCGAATAAGACGCTTATTCGAAGTAGAGGGGGTGCTAATTCGATGATTTACGGAATTTGAACTTTGAATCTTTACCATCAACATGACCAGCTTCTGGTTGGCTTGATAGTTTAATAGACCATTTTACAGTTGTCTGTCGAGTAACCTGACCTTTGAATGCCAGCAAAGCTGGAGGTGGCCTTTTTCCAGGTTGGTAGACTTCACTGTTGTTGTTGTTGTGTAAATCAAGTTGTTGTTATGCTAGTTGGCATTTACCATGATTTAGTTGGCATTTACCATGATGAGAAAATCAGAGAGGTCTGTATCAAAGTAAGGTTACCTCCAGCCTTGCTTGCAGTCGTAGGCCAGGTAACTAAGCACACATCAGTAAAATGGCGTATTGGTAGAGCACTGTACCGGCATCGCAGAGGTCATGGGTCCGAATCCCGTAAAGAATCCCGTAGAATGACCAGATCTGTTGACACTTTTAAAAAACTTTTAAAGACGTATACTTTTAGTATTGTTTTTTACCTCAGATACGTCTGCATAACAAATCTTTTATCCAATAGTAGGCCCAAGCGATGAGCCTATTGCCACGCCATCCGTTTGTTGAGACAATTCGTCGTTGAATTGAAATAGCTAGTTCGTAGTAGCGATTTCTAATAGATCTGAAGTCACGTCGACAGTAGATAAATAAAGGCCTAGTCAACACGATGGTTCAAACCGTGCGTACCGTCTATCTTCCACAAAGAAGGCTTTGCAAAAGAGTGCAACAAGTTACGCGCGATGTTTTCAAAGCTTTACTGTCCGAAAACACTGGTCGATTCCAACATAAATAAGTTGAGCCAGGAACCAGATAAAGAAATACACAGCGTGCCTTCAGCAGACTCATCTGTTTATAAAATATTGCACTTTAAAGATCAGCGATCAACAGATCGCGCACGCAAACATACCTATTCTCTGTGATCCAAGATCGATGTTAACATAAAAACCCGTCTTCACAAGCCGAAAACTGTCACAAACCCTGAGTGTCAAGGAAAATAAGCCCCCGATCGTCAGCACTCAATGCGTTGTATACTTATTTCAATGTGATTTGTGTGATGCAAATTATGTGAGGTACACAGCCCGACACTCACATCAGCGCATAAGTGAACACCGTTATTCAGCGATCGGGAAACACCTTGAAACACAGCTTGGCAACAACAGAACAAAGACTGACTACCTTTTCAAAGTTCTGAGAAAATGTAACAGCAAGTCTGTTTGCTTAATCTACGAGATGATGTACACAAAGAAGATCAATCATTGTTTTAACACGCAGGCCGACTCCATCCACGCCAGACACATTCCTACATTTTATTTCCTCATTGTGTTTCTTACAATGGGAATTATACCTATACGACCCGCAAATATTTTATGTATTGTTTCAAAATCTTACATATTCGTTTTTAGCCTTACGCTTTTTCACGTTTCAACTTGATAATGGCGTAATGTAGCGTCGAAACGTCGTTCGCTTTTTTAATCGTTCTTGAAAAATCTATTTTTTTTATTCATTGACGATACAAAATACATTTACAGATAGAGATTTTTTACAAAAAGAAAAGTGTACTTCTATTTATTCCTCTTACTTTTATTACTTCTATTTTATCGATATATCAAACAACCAAGAATGGAATAAGTTTGGTACAATATTTACCTATTCCTCTTCTTGTTATAGTTAATATACAGCCTATGCAGCCGATATATGGCTCTCCAAATATAAAGAAGGTTTTTTTTTGCTATTTCTATTTCCCACCTTGTAACGAAAAGCGGATAGACCACAGAGTTCACAAACTAAACTAATTTAATGCACTGAGCAACAACAACATTACAAGATGGCTGACCACACAAAAACTGGGACACGTGACGCGCAAGGCGGGAACTGGACTGGTTCTTCATGTAAGCGCACTCGTTACATCTCCCGCCCTAAGTCTAATAGCTCAGTAAATGCAGACAGAACGTTGATGATAATAAAAATGAAAGAGGTAACAATGTTCAAATCTGCCTTAGCAAATCTCGTACATTAAACGTCCCTGCACAACTTATTAATTAAAGGCAAAATAAAAAAGAGGCACTAGGCAGAGTCGGTGTCTTATTTCAGCTCTCGTAACTCTTTTAGCCACACTGGGGTGCAGCGGTTCCGCACTGGACTGGACGACCGGTAATGCTTTCCGTTCACCTCATCCAAGTACGAACGGGTCCCCTCCTCTCCAATGACGCGCCCCAATGACCATTTCTTCTCGCGTGGCAATTCTAATGGCATCACCGTCACGGAATTTTGGCAGTTCATGCAAGTGACGATCTTAATAGTGTTTCTGCTTCTGCACTGACAGTACAATCTCTGGGTTTCATAAATACTGGTTGACTGATAACAATTATCAGATGCTTTCACGAGGTTGATTTGCTCCAGATGTAATTTCACCAACTCTCAGGGCAGCAAAGAAAGCAATAGCATACATTGCTTAAGTTAATTTTCTACTATATGTAATGATGATTTAGTGTGTTCACGGGCTAATATTATGTCCTTCAAGTCTTTAAAGATTTGAATTCAGAAAATTCTGCAACCGTCATCAAAGAACAACTCAGGTTTACTTATTAAAGAAGAAAGGCGGCCCTACTGGTTACGTCTTTTCAGACAGACAGACAACTTTTATTTAAGCACGATGGTAATAAAAGCTGTGCAGCTTATGGGGCCGTGCGTAAATACTAAACCTAAAAACAAAATATATGCATAGTAATTAACAAAAATCAACCATTTAAAATTAAAACTATTACTTAACTGTATAAATATGTACAACGTTAAAAAAACTTGAAATCCCCTAAATATAATTAAAATCTTGACGTCTAAAATTTGTGGTAGTTGTAGAGGTCTCTTTGAAAGTCAACTCTTTAAAAATGTAGTTCATCAGCAGTTTCAATAACAGAAATGAAGTTACATAGGTGCTAACGTACGTTAGTGAGTTATACACGGTTTTCCGCGAATAACACCCTTTTCGTTTAATTAAAGTGTTATTAGGAGATATTTAGTATAGGATAAAATGTTCCATCTGTAATCTTCACTAAAGAAAAAAAGGTTTGCTGCGTTTTTACATCGAAGAAAATATGACTTTAAGTTAAAAACAAGACATGCCATCAATAACAATAAATTATTCCAGGTAAATGGTAAGGTAAAAAATTTTTTAGCTTTTGACCTGGTTTTTAAACTGAGCCTAAATAAAGATAACCACCCCATTTAAAAAAACACCAGCTGCGAAATTCAGTGAAAAACGTTTTCGTTGAGGTAGTTAAACTCTAAGTACACGCAAATTAAATGTTTACCGAGTTTTCAAACAACAGTTTTCTTCAAAAATAGTCAATTTTGTTCTTTAACAAATTCTGTCCATAATAATATTTGCTTTGATTTTAAAAATAATTTCTGTTTAAAAGGCTAAGAAAAGGTACTAGTGTCGACAACGTTCAGTGTTTTTTGCTCTTTAATCATTTAGCCTTGTAAATAGAAATTAAATTCTGTCTTGATAAATGAGTGGCACTAATTACTCATGAATAATAGATTGTTGACGGATGGTTCATAAAAGAGATAATATGTTTCAGCTTTTATACATGCAAATAAAGTATTTTTTAAAGCTTTGAATAAAAGTTTCAAAGTACATTTAAGGGGGAGTTTGGCTAAAAAGTACGTAGCTGAGCGCTAAATGTAATTGCATGCTACAATCAGTACGGCGGATCTATCCTAATCATCAGTCTATCTCAGGCACTTCTTGTTTTTCAATGGATGGACGCACCTACGACCTAAGCGCATATCGTTATCTTTTCAATAAAGCCTTAGGAATCGCATGACACGACTGCTGAGTACTTGTGTAGACACTCACGTACTGGTCCGCGTAGTTACACTCACTTTAAAACTACAGTATAGTGCTGTAAATTTATATAGAGTTACCTAAAATATCAATGAAAGCTAATCGCAAGCAAAATGCAGTGAAAGTAACCGCAAGCAAAATAGGCACTCACTTAATAGTCCGGGTACTGACTACTTACCATATTTGGTAGCTACCCACACCAAGTAGGTACCCAAAAGACAGCCACCTGATAACAGACTCATTAACCTATTCTATATTCACAGTGGCCCCGAGGTTATAAAATTATAGATTATTCTTTACATAGGCAGAATAAAACTTTGTGTCTCGTTAAATACTTAATGAAATTCTATAAAAAGTGTTTCTTCTGCTAAAATAAAAAAGTATTTTTTTCCTTTGTCGCAAATCAGAAAAAGGGGAAAATGGCTTCGCCTTACATGTTAACAGAACCATTAAATAAATGCAAACCTTAAATAAACCTCATCGTTAACAGTGACGTGAGAGTCGAATGCACATTTTCACAAATTTTATTCATGAACAGTTCCTGAGGGTAACATTGTCTCTAATATCGCTGGTGTATATTTTCCACGTCCACTGATTTTACTGCTCAACACACTTCAGTCGATTGGCGCCCGTTGCTCTTGCTACTGTTGAGAATTTCAGATGAGGCTCCAGTGTGAAACCACGTAGCTTTCCATTGATAAAGGTAGGAATATTGTTTCTTGATTCTTTTCACGCAAGGTGAACCACCGATAACTTGAACCGATGTAATCATAGTCACACGCAAACGCCATGCTATACTTCTAAGTTCGTTTTACTCTTCAACAATACATCTGAGAACTGGCAACCATTTCTGGGAAGGCAAATGATTGACTCATTTGCACTGAACCAAATCACAGAGTTCACTGCGTATTTATCGCTCAACATGATATAAACTTGGACGGCCAATTCAATTATTATAATATACAAAACGTCTCAGAACTTGGACAAAATAACACATGGAAAAAAAAACGTTCTTCAATTTCTACTTTGCAAGCTACAAGACGAAAAGAAAATACGAGACCAAATTAAGAAATGCGTTTCATTAATCACGGAACACTTTTCGACAAAACATATCTGTTTAAAATTCTCTGGCCTATCTGACAATTAGTCATGCATCAGGACAGTGCTTACGTGCTATGTACTGTGATCTACTGCTAGTCTAAACGAAACAAAACGTAGTTGCTACGTCGTATTCACCACCATCAAATCAGCCGAGGTACGGAGTTTGTAACAGAAGAAAAAGAAGGCCTGTTCTGCAGCAATTGATATTTTAATTTGTCTTTTGCCCTTATAAATGCGTCGGCATCATTCATCATAGTTGGTCAATCAATATGACACTTTTCTCCAAAGCATAATGTGGAAGCGTTACATTTTCACTACGAAAATTTGGCTTTCCGAACTTCGTTTGACTTGCATCCTCTGATCTAAGGCTTTAAAGGAAATTGTATTAAAATTAAAAGTTATCGAATTCAGGCTGTCTTCACGATCCGCCATGGTTTTTTTATTATTTGCCGTGTGTCTGGGCTTCGGGAAAGCCAATCACAAGCGTTGAATTCAAATTTGTTGCGAGACGAGTTGTAGCTTCAGTGGTAATACGAGCAGCAAAACTAAAATTTGTTGCAGAAAGTAGAACTCGATTGTACTTTGCGCAACATGTTGCCTCAACTTGCAACATTGTATTTTGTTGCGAGACAAGTTGGTCAAAACGTGGTAATACGAGCAACAGATGGTTTCAACTTGCAATGCAACAATGTTGCAAGACAAGTTGAAGAAAAATGTTGCCCGTATTACCGGACCTTAAAACCCTGTCTTGCACCTTTGACTTTATATTATCAAGCTGATTTAGTTTAAATGAACCACATCACAGTTATACATTCATGTACATTGGCAGCAGGAGTAATAACGAACTCTGATGATTGTATAGGCGAACTCTGATGATGGTGGAGAGAGGCTGCTGAAAATTCAGTTAAAAAGCGACAGATCGGATAACAAAAAAAGGTTTTTAAATGTCTCTCACCGATCGTAACACTGGAAGCAGTATTTTCAGTCAGACTTAAAACCTACTGTTAAAACGCAATTAATAAACTTATTATGGCTATATGTTTGGATTGATTTTCCAAGCAATCAACAAGTTAACGTCATGCAGCAAACAGAGCAAGGAAAAAAAAAAAGCTCGAGGTCCTTAATAGAAATTTATGCATATGTATGATAGCACGCTTATCTATCTCAACGTGGCTGCACGGGAAAATCAAGCAATGATCCAATAACCCCGTTGAGTATTTTTTATAACTTTTTTTATTTCAAAAAGAATAGCTAAAGCTTATGGATCATCTACTCCTTGGCTATAATTATGTTACTTTTACGAACCCGAAACCCCCAGAGCTGACAAAATACTAAGTAATGATTTGAATCTCTAGGTCAGATGCAACGCATTCACCTCTATACGTTTCAGACTAAAAACAGCGATAAAAAAACGTCGTTTCCATTTCCCTGAGATCATTTTACAAGACGTGAGAGAAATATACACATATAAGTACAATGTAGGCGTGAGAATGACAACGATCAAATATGTAAATACAGCGCTAAAATGTAATTGTTAAAATAATAAGATACTTAAAAACACTTTGCACGCATTGAATTTTTAGAGATATCGAAACGGCGTTTTTTATCGCAGTTTTTATTCTGAAATGTTTTTCGAAAAAACTTCTCTTAAGAATATGCACCACGTATTGCAAAAAAACAATCACTGATTTCCATATGTCATTTTAGTGCCATTTAACAATAAACAGATATAGCACTCTTCCTACGTTTACTTGTGATAAATCCAAATATTGTTTTCCTGATCATTAATTTTACTAGCATTTTTATCACTGCCTTTTGTGGTCGCCTTATCAATAAAACTATTAATATTTAAGGAATTTTACCAAAAGAAACCAATACGATCCGTCGAACATATTTACTTAAATTCTGTTTAAATCTTCAATTTCATGTCCATTTGTCAGTATTTGGACTACATACATGTCTTGAATAACAACGTGATAGAAGCATCTCAAATATACTTTAGATCATGTCCTGCTCAAACTGAAAAAAGTTTAGTACCTACAAATTTGGGAAAAAAGTGATGACGGCTCCGTTATCGAAGAAATTCTGGGTGATTCGTTTCATTGCCTTCTTGTGGTGTAACGCAATTCAAATCCAGTCTGTATCGACCTTTTTAGGGACGGATTTATTCAACGATTAGGCCCCCACGCAGCAGGGGCAAATTATATCTTGAGCGTATAAATTTCAATTCAATTTTTCAATTTTTTTCAATTTATTTATTTCCACACTAAATATAAAAAAAGGGAAAGTCTCCGCCCACAAATAGCAAAGGCTAATCGCGGTGGGAGGAGCAACACGCAGTCCGTGGTTAAACTGTTAATTATTAGGTTACAACAATACAACAATATTAGATTAAATACGACGATATTAAATTAAAGGAATAAAAGAAAAAAAACAAGATGACACGAAAACGAAAACAGGAGGATATGAAGAAGGATATAAACGCAATCACCTGTTCGCGGTGTACATTGGAAGAACGTGTGTACGATTTCTACAAAGCTGTAATTTGGCGCTGTGAATTCGACCCACTCGCCTTCGACGACAAGTAACTGATGCCTGCGTCATCAGAAAAAAAATCTTTTGTAGTTCGGCGACGACAAATAGCCATGAGTTGTGATAGGAAAACAAAACCTCCCTGTAGCTCGGCAAATGGCCACGATGACCTTTGAATAAATTTTCCGATTTGAAGCTCGGCATATTCGTTGTGCCCATAATTGGTTGTCATAAAATAAACTTTTCGTGTTGTGTAACTCGTAAGAAGGCCCTGTTTTGTGGTCAGAATGGTTAACTCACCTCTTTCATTCGTGAAAACAAGATGCATGTAAATTCGAACAATAAAAAGCAAAGGCAAAGACAAAATTAAAAAATATTTAGCGACGCGTTTTTTTCAGGGTCGGTACTCAAAACTAAATTTTCTCAATAAATGTTTGAAAAAAGTGTGGGCAGTCTGAAATTGAATTCTACGTGTCGCTAACAGTTTAAATGCCTATCCTGGAAAATATTTTGTCTATTACAAGTTAATACATAATTAATTAAAAACACTTTTGCCGCATTCATCGCTAGTGACATTCGATTAAACTTACTTTTCTATCGAGCCATTTGAACGCCACCAAAGTAGACCAAACGTGCAAAGTTCGCGCGTGAACAAACGAAACATAACAACATCACATAAATTTGCTTTCCCACGTTCCAGTCCGTATCACGGCACAGCAACGAGCAAGGTGTAGCTCACTACAGCTTACGGCCATTTCTATCGCAGCTAGAAAATGTCTCGGACACTATATCAAATTGATCTGGGAATCACCAACCACTGAAGACAGAAATTTCCACCGTCATTAACGCTCCTTTCATTCAAAACTCGAATCAAATGGCCTCCAACGTTGACGGCAACAACAATTTTTGCGAGTGTTTTTTTCAACTTCACCAATATTCAAGGCAACATCCAAGTTTTTCAGCTTACAAGGGTGCTTTAATGACAGAAACTGACTTGACTTTGCCAGTGTTTTGTGAATGATTTGTAGATTTACTATTCCACAAGACGCAACGTCAGCTCGATTCAAGTTTGACAGTTGTGTGACTTCCCTAAACTAATCAAAATTCTTTGCGGCTCATAGCAACCAGTGCGATTGCGTCATTCTGCATAGACAATAGGTCACGTCAAATTTGCTATTTTCGTGTTTGTCAAAGTGGGCAATGGTGGAAACGCCCGTCTTTGGAGTTCTGTTAAACGACTTTGAAATAAACAAGCGTTTTAGTCCTTAGTTTGTTTCTTTATTATATGAAGTAAATAGATTTTATGTTGCCGTGCATCTGTTCAGTAATATATCACATATGACGTCAAAATGTGCTAAGAACACCAGTGGCACACCCGGCTAGCGCTTTGTTCGTACCGCATTTTGACGTCATCTGTGATCTACTACTGAACATGCGCAGGGCAACATGGAAACTATTTGCTCTAGTAATTTTTTCGTCCTTCTTTTTGAATATATTTTCTTGTAAAACTGTTAATGTATGAGTAAATATAATTCAATTAAATTCAATTTCAATAAAAGTCTCACAAATTGAAACCTCGAGTTCAACCTCATAACCAGAGCCTGCGTTCCGGGAAAGAGGAACGCGGACTGTGGGAACGAGATTTCTTCAAGCAGACAAATAGCTAAGAATACGTTTCTACTTTCAGATGCTTAAAAGAGGGATTTATCACCATTTTCATTCAGCTCTTGCTCTTATGGTCTTTGCTCTGCTTCAGCAATTTCATTTGACAAACCCATCAGAGGCTTGTGTTCCATCAGCTTCCTGTTCTTGCTTCACTGGCTTCAATAACAGGATAAAAGTAACATGCCAGGTCGAAAGCTTGACCAATTTAACTTCGTCAATCAGGAATCCAGAAGAAGTGCTGTACCTTTAAGTCAAAGCTATTTGTTACAATTTTAGTTTGGTTGTTTGTCTATGTACATCACATAATGACGTTTTCTCGTTTTCCCGACGTCTCAGAGGGGTATTTAAATTTTAAATTTAGAGATAATCCAATTCGCATGAAAACTGCAGAGAGGAAACTAACGGTTGAGACAGTTTTAAAACCTCAAACTTGTTCAATGAATCGATGCATGAGTACGTGAAGATAGCTGCAAGTTTTAAACAACCAGTGATTAGTACTACTTAGTAAGTACAGAAGTAATTAGAAAACGTCAATAGTGAGGAAAATGTGGTTAGAATCTTAATAAAACATTGGTCATTGGTCGTTAGGAGACACGTGAAAAAGCGCGCCAACCTGAGAGAACTAGATCGATCGTTCACTTATGTCCAGGAATGCAGGCTAATGAGACTCAATGCTCTTTGTGAATAAGCATCACAAAGTGTCATTTTCATATTACTTCATATTTGACAGAATTATGTGTGTTTTGATGACTTTATGGGAAAGGGGACACTTTGTAATGTTTATCATAAAAAACACACATCTCATTAACCTGAATTTCTGGACATATCTGCAATCGTCGGAGGTCAAGTTTGGTCAAGGCGAGCTCTGACGGGAAGATACAGCCGACCACCAAGACGAAGACGACCTTCACGGACGCAGAATACACCGAAAATACGAATAACATAAACCAACCTGCTCACCGCTACGTCCGCCACCATAAACCAGACCATGGCGGGAAATTACTCCCCCTCGATGGAAAATGGGCTGAAAAGGCGGAATGCTCACCCAACATCACCTTACCATGCTTAAAGCCACATATCCAACTTTATGTCGCGATGAGCTCAGTGACGGTGCGTCAGGCGATGAATCATTTGATTTGGACGGCTCAAGCGCTTTGCTTAAGGTTACTTGTGCTCACTAAGAGGCAACATCACCGAGAAGATCAAAAGGGGTCGGACTCGAGAAAGTGTCGGAAATCGAGCCTACTTTGGCAACAGAAAAAAAGATGTTTTTCGCTATTTACAGGGACATTGCGGGGAATAAGCTCCAAGAGTGGAAGGGCGACATCATTCATCAAATACCATCCTTAACCACTTTGGATGTCACAGGAAATACCAACTGGACGATAACTGAAAACATCCTGAGCCATAAATCTCTTCGGGTAATCAAAGGTGCATCAATAGGTGTAAGCTGCACAGTTTGCCTTCTTGTTCGAAGCTATGATGTAAGTGAGATTTCCGAGGGAAACGAAGGCGCTGTCATACAAAAGGGCTGCCTCAAACACAAGTACATTTTCAGCAAAAAGAATCAAGAGTTAGCAAAGCACCATTTCTTCCCAAAGTGCATCGTTCAAGAGACTCGTTGCCTCAATGCCATTGGACGTGTGGAGAAGCAAAATGTTTGTTTAGAAGTAGGAGGAAGTATCTTAATTTCTGCCTTCCCCATTGGAATATTTGCTTTTTTCCTTAATCTGATTGTTCTTGTAGTCATAGTATTTAACAAGAATTTAAGATCCAACACCTCCTTACTGTTAGTCTTCAGCATGTGTGCAAGTGGGGTTATTAGTAGCGTTTACTCTGTCGCTATAGCAACCGTTTACCAGATTGTACCAGTAAATGAAATTGAGAGTAAACGTGTGTCCATATGCCTATCGCTAGGATTTATTGGCACGCTTTCATTGTCGTCCATGGTATTGATATCCCTCGAGGTAACAACTGAGCGGTATTTAGCTGTTGTCTTTTGCATGAAACCTCACATCCGGCTGCGTATCAAGCAAGCGTATTATTGCTTAATGCTAACTTGGCTAATTGCATTGTTAATGGCGGGGTGGTCCGTTGTTGATAGCAATATCTATGGCACCAAAGGTTATGAAACGTACATCTGTCTTTCGATTCAGAGTGTCTTAGAAAAGAAATATCTGGGGTATACCATAACGTCAGTTGTTATAACTGCGATAGGTTATTTACCGACCATTCCGCTTTACATTCATATCTTTCTGGTGGTACGCAAGTCAGGCAGCCAATTTGGCATCAAAAGGGAAGCAATACTTGCTTCATTGTTATGTTTCTATTTTTGGTTGATCAGATCTTTAACAGATCTACGTACACCATTTGCGGTCCCTTGCATTAATGTATTACATGGTATGTACGTATTGCTAAATAGTACGCTACTATGATTGTAGCTGCCACGTCTATCTTTAATGGGAATGAATAGTACTTTTATGTTCACGATGCTGCGAATGAAACCAAGAACCCCAGATAAGCTACAAGCTAAACATGATAATGCCAAAAATGTCTTGCAAGGGGCTGACCAGCTTCTAGGAGTCTAGGAGGATGTAAACAAAGCCAGACGAAACCCCTTAAGTACAAGAATCAAATTTACTCAATTTAACACCCAAAATCTTGACTTTCGTACAAAAGAGGTTTATATCTATCCCATCATGGAAGTTGTCAGTTTTTCTCTTCAACCCCCCTGCCCCCCCAAAAGAGGAAAAATCTGTGCACTTGTACATGTTATATGTTGCAGTTCAATTTTTACCTTTGGTACAATTTTTTCTGAACCAGTACAAAATTTTTTGAACTGGTTCGATTTTTTTTTTGCGTCAAACAAAAATATATATATATATATATATATTTTAGGCACCTTTGTTCTTCTCTCCCTTCTCTTCATCTCCACTCTACTTACCTCACTTACTATTCCCTCCCTGCTCTCCCAACATCCCAGCCCCTATTCTTTTTATCTCAATGCTTACATGTACCTTGTGAGCCTTGAACCACAGACCTTTGGTTTTCCTTTGGATTCATGTCCAGATGCCTTACCACTGAGCCATGAAGACCAGGATGCAAGTTCCCCTATTTTTTTAATTACATATACACAATAGTGGTAATACATGTACATTCCTTAAATTATTCAAATCAGACATGCTTGTTGAACCCAGTCCTTCTCAGTCCCAAAAGCAAACATGACAGGTTGTGTTGATTCCACCTTGTATTGTACACTTGTTAGAACACTTGTTAGCACCGACCTAAACTCCATATAAAATAATACACCAAATATTCAATAAACTACTTGAAAAAGAGAATATACCACCCACTATTACACTACAGTACATGTACCTCTCCCCTAACTATATACAAATTAATCTTGCTGTAATATCAAATTAACCTGGCTTATAACAAATTGACCTAGATTGAAAAAAAATTGACCTAGGTTGAAACAAATTGACCTAGGTTGAAACAAATTGGCCTAGGTTGAAACAAATTGACTTAGGTTGAAACAAATTGGCCTTGGTAGAAAACAAATTGACCAAGGTTGAAACAAACTGACCTACGTTGAAACGTTTGGTACCAGCTCAAAAAGTTTTGTTCTGGTTCAAAAATTTGTACTGGTTCGAAAAATTTTTTACTAGTTCAGAAATTTTGTACTGGTTAAAAAAAAATTGTACCAAAGATAAAATTGAACTACAACATATACTTCTCACCTAGTACAAAAAGATATGACCCGAAAATGCTGAAATTGGCAAAGTTCAAACTACATAACATTTAGTAACAAAGCCTAACTTTTTTAAGAATCATACTATTGCCCTGCATCACTGTACAACAGCTGGGCCATGCAAATTATAGCATATGCATGCATGACTTTCAAAGCACAAAATGACAATTAGTACCTAAACAGATTCCAGTAACAAATTCCAGTCCTCTTAGCAGCCCTGGGGGGGGGGGGGGGGGGGGGCGGAAGGAGGGGCTCCCATATGAACAGGTTTGGTATGCTCATCTAAAATTTGACTTAAACCCCCAAAGGTGACCAATCTGGGCGTGGCTCAAGCTTTTTTGGACCCCTAGCAAACGTTTGCGAGTTAGAATCGTCCATGTCTCCCAAACACTTGGAAAGAATTTGCTAGTGGTCTCGCCAGTTTGCTAGTGGAAAAAATTTTACTAGAAGAGTGAACTTCAAGCCCTGGTTGATTACCATCTCAGTGCTGTTCTTGCAGGAGTAGGCCAGATTAGAGAGAGCGGAGGAAATCAAGCCTAAATACAGAAAGAAGAGTATTTTGTTCATTGTTATTTTTCTCAGCGCACCCTAAAAGATACTTTAACAGTTAAAAATAATGTCATTTGGTCAACAACACACTACAGCCCAAAAACCTCGATTTACACCCCTAAGTGAGATGACGAGCATCCCTGACCTTTTCATATGGAATGCCCCTGCCCCTGCCCCTGCCCCTGCCCCTGCCCCTGCCCCTGCCCCTGCAATGGTGGAAAGAATGGCAAACTGATTATGAGGAACACGAGGAAGTCGTTCCGTTGATTTGTTTACACCTGGGCAAGCATGAATTTTTTTCTCCATTTCTTTGTTAAGAGAACAAGGTTCTCCCAGCCTGCTATGAAGATCCCTTGCTTATAATACTATATTAACTTAGTGGCTTGCTTATAAATAGGCAATACATGAAGAGGGTTTGTGGAAAAATTGTGTCTTTGTACCAAAATTTCTTGTGTACCGTGGGAAAATATAGGGTGCGGAAATTTTCTTAATGTCAATATTGTCTGAAAAAAGATTGTTTCTGCACTAGAACGTTACACCAGCATTGCATTAGTGACAAGAAAATGTTGCTACTCACTGGGAAAAATGGGAAAGCATATTTAATTTGTAACTTTTTTTACCTGAGCGACGAAATTCCAGTTATTTTTTTTCAAACTGGGAGCCTGGTGCGCAGCCTATACTTGCACATACTCATTACTGTCTTTGTTTCTGCTCTGAAGATATGGTCCGGTCATACCTAGAATACACTAGTCATGAATGACTAGTATATGTTTTCTTTCCTTTTGAAAAATACTTATGTACCATCTAGGGATTGGAGGAATAAATAAATAAACAATAAATAAACAATTTATGTAACTGGGCTAAGCCAGTTATAAAGGTACATGAGGGATTTACCTAGAAAGGCCAAATGGCACCAAGTAGACCTTTTTAGCTTGGGTGTTTGTTTTCCCATTTCAGTCCACTTAAAATTATCCAATTAAATAATTTTCATATAAACCCAACTGTTTAAGAAATAGAAAACATGTACTGTGTTTCTATCGAGTTATACAAACACGAGTGGAAGTTTGGGAGAACGAGAAATGCTGTGGGAACACGAGCCGCAGGCGACTGTTTCCACAGCTTTTTCGAGTTCTCCCAAACTTTCACGAGTGTTTGTATAACTCGATAGAAACACGGAGTACACGTTTTCTATTTCTTTTAGAAAACACCACGACGAGAAAAAGGAAAACAACTTGTTAACTTTGATTATCAAAATGTAAATTCTCTTTGCTCGCGCCATCACTACGTCAACAGCGCGCGCTAGTTCTGTGTCTCCATCGAGTTATACAAACACGATTTTTAACCAATCAGTGTGCGTACTTTCTTAGGATTGTTTTCTAACATAAAATATAAAACTAAGCATTCTCAAGAGTATCACCACTGGTCTAAAATGGAGCAAACAAGCCTCCCAATCTAAAATGTTCTTTACCTGATACTACACGAAACCAGATTCTTATAGTAGATCACAAGTCATGTAAATAAGATGGTCAGTCATGTGTACAGTCGTGCATGGCACAGTAAACCAATTAACACAATAGACCTCAGCATGAGACTCTGGGAAATAAACCCCACAAACTCTAGTTATTCCCCATCAACCCATACTGAGGTCTATTCTTTTAGACTGAATTTTAATTTATCCTGCCTCTGGGCTAAGTCAGTTAAAAGACATGTAGGAATTTAACCGTTGAACTTGTTTATACTCTGTAGGTGTAGTTCTTGTGTTTGTTGGCCTGACAATTTCAAATATGGAGCCTGAGAATCTTGCAAATGTGCTTCGTAGACCATTACTTAGTGACCATGTGCAAGAGGTAAGCTGGTACTTTCCACTGATTGCTTCTTTATTCCAAGACATCATAAACATTCAGCCAGGCTTCTCAAAGAGAATCGTGTGATGGTTTTCCGTGGCCACCCCAGGCCCTTGCTAGAACAGAAGTTGTGCTGTAACCCTCCCTGATAAAGAGACTAGTCCAATATCTTAATTATCCCAATTTTAAGTAAATTTTAGACACGGCCTCCATGAAAAGTATAATTTTTATTTATTTCTTTTATTTGAATAGCTACTATTAAATTTTATTGTAGTTAGGTAGATAGGTATACTATTATAGATAATTAACGAAATCAACTGATGGATAAACCGTGTATAAAATTAATAGTTATCTTATCTTATCTTATCTTATCTTATCTTATCTTAGCCTCAAACATTACATGTACCCCCCCCCCCCCCCGCCACCCTAGAATATTTTTTTATCTCCCGTTTGGATTTTTTACAAAAAAAAGGTCAGTAAAAAGCACGTTATACAAAATAACTATACGTAAAAAGCTCGTAAACATTAAGCCAGGCTTCTCAAAGAGAAGCTTATAACCAGCGCCCAAGAGGGTATGTTAGCCAGGAGCCTTATTAACGTTTGGGATATGAAAAAATAGTACTCCATAAAAAAAAGAACGGACTAAAATTAAACAATAGCAATACTTTAGGAGAAATGTTGAAGTTGTGTGTTAATGACCCATACAATTTACTCCTTGTCCATACAAGTTAGCATGTGCGTTTTCCTGCCATTTAAGTCGCCAGATATTTGACAGGGTAATGGCTGTTTTATGAGTGGTGTAGCTATGCCTTGCAGTATATCCTAAACTGTCCGTGTGGGCGAATAAACCCGTCTTACAGTTATTTTCTGAAAAATCTGCATCTTGTGCTGCGTCGGCGTGCAAATGAGGTACTTGGTTCAACAAGACCTTCAAGAAAACTGTCCCGACTTGAATTTGCGATGCTGACGTTTTTAGCCCCGGTGATAATTTTGTAGCTTGGGCAGAGACTGAAGCGCTAATGATAAAGGAAACGTCTACATACAACAAGCTAAGTGGTCCATCAGGGTGGTGATTATCTTCTGTTTTTGTTGTATGAAGGGACTGCGAGTATTTTTACTCCCCCTGTATTACGTTATACACCTGGGTGGAGCGAGGCACTGTGAGGGTAGTGTCGAAGTGAAGAATGATCATCGCAGTAAATTTTCTAATTTAAAAAATTGGAAAAACGAAGCCTGAAAAAGTCAGGGCTTCAACAGAATTCGAACCCGTGACCTCCGCGATACCGGTGCGATACCGACTGAGTTATGACGCCACACACTGGGAGCGAGGTCAATTTATTGTGTTCATATCTCCCGTGAGGAGCGAAATGATATGAAGTATATATGAAATAGTATACGAAGCCCTGATTTTTTCAGGCTTCCTCTTTCCAATTAAATTGAAAAATTTATTGCGATGATCATTCTTTACTTTCATCTACAACCGCAGTTCAAATATGGATTATTTCATATATACTTCACATCGTGAGAGTAGTGTCTTTCCTAAGACACAACAACCATGCGTCCACTGCGCCTCCACAAGCGCTAATGGTAATTAGGCCACTGAAAATTGTCAACATAAATTCCCCTGTAGACACTGTGAAGATACGCCGTCCAGTGATTACTCGATTGTCTCTTTTCTCTGTAACAGACTTCAGATACATCACAGTTCTACCAGGACGTTAGAGACATTGAAGACGCCATGACTTCCGATGAGGAAGTGAAAGACACGAGCTACCTCCAGTCACGGACTCTAAACACGGGAAGAAACCCCTTCCCTCCCCTGGTGGAGGTACCGAGGCAAGATCAGTGATACTCCCTAAGTGTTTCTGTAGCACGTCCTTTGCTAAAAATCTTCATCTTCATCAATATGATCAGCGGCCGCATCAACAGCGTCGACGTCGTCGTCGTCGTTGTACTCATCGCCATCGTCATCATCATCATCATCATCATCATCATCATCATCATCATCACTTGTGAGGAACACAATGCAGCACTTCAGGTCCGTTTTAATGTGGTCGCTAATGTTGCTCTGGAGCAGAAATACAAATTTTAGACACGCCATCAGTAATGAACAAGTTTTATGGTACAGGTTATTATAGCGCTTGGATAGTGCGTAAGGTCTTAGACATGGCTAAGTGTAAACTTGTTTTACCATAGTATAAACAGGAATATGCTTTTTGCCCGTATACAGATATCTATATTTTTAAAGCATATAAAAAGCTAAAACTGTTTATTATGCCTTTCTAAAACAGTATGAGAAGTTTAGAAACATACTTGCTTGTCTAATGTTTTACGTTAGAGTTTACGGCGTTGATGAACTTATAGTTTCTCGCAACTTGCCGAAATACCTGCTACAGTAACTAGGAGAATTTGAAACCATGTCTTCTAACTGGTTGGTAATGCGTTACTCAGTTAATATTTTAAAAAGAAATTCGAGCAGCGGAAGGTGAAAGCCTTAACGTTTATCTGCCCAGTAATCAGGGCAAAGGAGGCAACCGGCGGCTCTAGAGGTCGCGTCAGGAATCCTGCTGTTCACCTGATTGGCCGAATTGTTAAACCCTCTGTGATTTGATCAGAACACTTCTGAGGGCTTTGTAAAGAAGAAGACTATACCTCATACCTCAGTATGACCCCCACTGGGAATGGGATAAATTCTGTTATTAAAAGAATGGATCATTGGATAATGCAATGCAAGAGTTTTCATTGGCTAAGCCATTATACCATGCACTACAAATGTGTTCAGCGTGTGCGTAATTTTGGGGGTATTTTATTTTGTTTTATTTTAGTTTTCAATATTTTGGGGCGTTTTTAATTTAATGAAACGGCAACTCCACTCGCACTTGTTGGATATGAGACGATTATAGTCAACTCATCCAACGCGCGCTCGTGGAATAACTGTTGACTATATATTAGTGTGTTGATATAAAGACGCGCCCGATGTATAACTTTTCATATAAACATGGATGGTTTTTCACTTTTTGTGTGTTTTTAGACTTGAAGAATTCTTTCTATGAACTTTTTATTTATCCCATAGAATAAACTGTGTATATACACTGTCGGAAGAAGATTTCTCATAGAGTTTTCTTTAACTAATGAATCATTCTCTGAGAACAGTTTCTCGACAAGCACAAGACTAAAGTAATATATTTGCAGATATTTGTGTATTTGTACATGGTCCTATATAAAAAACTTAAAAGTTTCTATTTTAAGAGAGCAGCTCTTAAAAAACGATTTTTGTAAAGACAGCATGTAGTTTCAGTAGTAGCCATGTGCCTTGTAACTTGTAAAATTGACATAAAGATTTTTAAAAGAATAACAAGCCGCGGTGTAAATCAACTATGGTTTCCATCTCTTCCAGGTTACTGACTGTATGCAATGCGGTAAAAGGTTATGGAGGTATTTCGAATTATTATTTAAGTAGCACAGCATCTCGAAATTTTAACCAAGAATGACGTTAGTCCGGCTTCCGTGTTTTTTGTAGTTCTGATAATTGAATTCTATGTACAAATTCTTCGGTGTTACAAATTTTATTATACCAAGCCGTGTTTGTGGTAGCTTTCTATGTTTTTCTTGTCGGTGAACTCACGGCCAAGGCTGCGAATTTGAAAGGTTTAGTACAATTACGGGATCTTCATTTCGATTTTAAACAGAATTTCGCAACACTAGCAGGCGTCCTTTCTCACGGCTCCTTGGGAAAAGAGTTTTGCCTAGTGTCTCCTTTCACACCGTTATTCCTCCGTTAGGGGTTCATCGCTCGGCCCTTGTTTTGCTGACGGATCTCCAGTGAAAACTGGTCAATTTACACAACAACTTCGGCAAGCACTAACGTTTGTGGGCTTGATTCCTCCAAATAAAAGTCTCCCTCTTTCCAAATCGGCGCCGCTTCTTGGGCTGCCGAAAAAGGCTTATCAGATGCACAAATTCGCCTCCTTGGTCGCTGGAAATCCGACGCATTTCAACTATGCATTCCGTCAACTTTACGGGGTATCTTAAGGTCATTCCACTGAAATAGAACCTAAACTGAGATTTTTCTCAAACTTTGCCAATTGATTGTTTACATTATAGGAACTTAAATTTGGAAATAAAAATGAGGGGTCCCCATGTTCGTTTAGGAGCAACAGCACCTTGTTTATACCATATAAACCCTTATAAAAGCACCACGATTGCTTGCTAAATTCACGTTTCCGACGATTGTTTTTTTCTCAAAACTGAGAATTGGCCCATATTTAATTTACATAGAGAAATTTACTAATCAAATCAAAACGACAGAAAAAAATGATAGGTCACCGTACTCGTTTTCGAGAAAATGTCGATTTACCTCTTCGGCGAGGTCCAGTCGTAAAGAAAAAGCCGCCATTTTCTAATGCGCGCGCGCTAATCACGCGTAAAATTATGCGCAATGCAATACTGGGGAATGACCTTAAGCTTACTCTCGCCGTTTCACTCATGGGCTGGGGCCATAGTATTTCTATTTGTTTACTATGATTTTTCTGTCATCACCAGCTTGTTATCGCAGCAGTAGCCTCTTCTAGGCGTTCAGTTAGTCAGGGCGCAGCTCGCGAAAAAAAAAATCGCGGCGAGAGGAAGCGAAAGAACGGGTTCTTTCGCTTTCTCACACCGCGTTTTCCGGCTTTATTTTTTCGCACTGAGCCCCAACTAACTGAACACCTGGAAGAGTCTATCGCAGCAGTATCTTAGACAGTCGTTGCTTGCCTTTCAGACTCGGGCTGGGGCAGCGAGTTCAGCCTTACTTCTATGTTTATTTTTTAAAATTTACGACCTTTTCCTACAGAGCTCAGAGACTGGGATAGTTTTCTCACAGATTTCTCATGAGTAATTTCGCGTTTTCGCTCTGGCCTACAGTAGTCTTTTTAGTTCTAGACTTACCTTGAATTATTTAGTTTTATACAGAAATATGGTAATAACCTGACAACGCTCATACACTGGCTGGTGTTTGTCATCCTTTGCCTCGTAATAAATTTCACTTTTGTTAGTGTTCCAAACAAGGTCATTTCTAAGCCGCTTGCCTTACAGGCATGGACTGGGCTGACACCTTGTTTATTCTTCCATATTTTTCATTACAGGGGCTGATATGCGTAAAGGTTTTGTCTCTTGGTACCCGTGCCTGCGCTTTTGTTGGTAATCTGATACATTAGTATTGGTAATCGGTTTGTAATAAATGCCACTTGCGTGACCAAATTAATCTACAGGTATGTGTCTGTGATTCATTGACCCCTGGCCGCACGCACGCCCAAACACCAGCTTTTAGCTTTTTGAGTCTTTCGTGATTTTAGTTTGTATCTGGGAGCCGCTCTCGACATAAAAGTTTTTATTTATTCGACATTGTCTTCGGCGTCGCCGCACTCGCTTCACGCTTTCCTGTTTTACTAAGAAAACTGAAAAGCGGACATTCTAATTGATGTAAAAGGCGGTGCTTCTCAGTGTGTTCCGGACAAGCCTCAGTAATATGTCATTCATCTTCCTGATCTATTGTTACGTCCTGTTTTGAGCCTTTTGTTTACGTGTTGGCTTCTCCTTCTGGATTTCATTCTTGACTAAGATTATGGTCTATCGACATGTATCACCTCGATGACTTCTATAGCCATACGATCTCAACGAATGGCATGGAATGATTGCGACACAAGTTTCTACGTTTAACAGGCCTTTAGTATCACTTGAAACTCTTTCCTCTGATCATCGTTACGTTTCAAGTTCCTAGAAAGTTGTCTCGAGTAAAACGACCTTATTTCCCGGAAGGACCGGTTCTTTTAACAACTATCACCGGCCGGAGAGTGGGGGACCAGATATACTGGGGGATCAACGGGAAGTGGAATTTGCACAGAGCAAGAACTTGCGCACAGAACTGGCCGCGTTCAGAACCTGGGCCGCGTTGTTCAAAGCCCGAAAAAGCGGTTAGCGAAAATTTTGATTTCAGTTTTGTAACCGTTTTTTAATCTCAAACTACCCTAAACATTCTGCAGTTAACGTTTAATCCTAGGTTTTAATAACGTTATCCGGCTTTCGAGCAACCCGGTCCTGAATTAGTGAATTCCTCTTCCCGGTGTGATCCAAAATCAACGGGGAGCTTAAGAAAACCGCGACGGCAATGGCAACGAGAATAATTCGTGCATAATAATAATTCTTGGAACATGTACTCCTCTTTACCGTCCTCTGTCAAACAACAATGTGAAATGAACATTTATCATCATTTGGTACCGCTAAAATAGTGATTACCAACAAAATCTAAGGCTATGGCACACAAAACGCTTGGTTGAACAATAGCACAAATCATTTGAAAAATGAAAAAAATGTAAATGAAAAGTTGGCATGGCAGTACCATTCAAATGTCCTCACTACTCACATATGTCAGAAGAAAAATTGAAAACAGTATTAAAAATATTTTTTCGATAATAATAATATGTTAGTGCTCCTCGGTGGAAGACCAGACCAAATTACGACCTTTTATTTTCTCTCAAGTCATCGAGGAGCATGGGGTGAGGTTGGAGGGCGAAGTAGATTATTGAACATCACTCGCGCCCTCGCCTTTTACTAAGAAATAGGGATGTGGACAAAGTAGTTGATCTAAAAGGTGCGCCTCAGCGCTCAGGATCAAGAAGTCAATTATCTTCCGGATCTATTGTTACGTCATGTTTTGAGCAACTCGTGATCATCTTTAAAAAGCTGAACAAACCCCGCTTCCGAAGGACCATTTATCTAGGTCTTGGAAGAGTTTGAACGGAGACTTCTCAGGCAAGAAAACTTTTCACTCCGGGAAGTTGCCGCATGAAAAGTAAGTTAAACTGAACTTTCACTGATCTAGAGCACCGCAAAGGTGATACATGGAAAGGAAGTTTAAAATTGTGAGTGATCCATCGACTTTTGTTTCCATTTTGGCTTTCCTTTTGGACCTTTTGGATGTCATTCTTGTTCCGTATGATCCATTCCGCCTTGCGCTCGCCGAGGTGTCCAAGAAAAGAGCTGAGTAATTTTTACCAACTAGCGGTTTCCGTATTTCTACGAGTGTTGAGATAGCCGAATTATGGTCTATCGACAACTATCCCTTCGATATCCATACCATCGAAACGAGTGCTCCTCGTTAGCGGCCACTAGACGAGATCTGAGGGCTAAATTCCCCTACCTGATCTTTCGCGGGAAAAAAATTAAGAGCGTACCGGTCGTCAAAAAAAGCTTTTTCTACCAGGAATTCAGCTCGGCACATATATAAATTTATATTCCTTTGAATCGTCGAAAAAATGGCCTATTCCGCATATTTTTTCTTTACGGTAGACAAAAATCTCAGATTACACGGTCACGCTGAAACCACGCTTTGCAAAAATATCTCTTCAAAACTCTGACTTCGAAGCGATATATCTCTTTATTTTTAATAGCTACCACACATCTTAATTATTACATTCTGTTCCTCAACAATCCAGCTTTATCGTGTTAAAATTTCGGCGAAATCGAGCAAAACCAGAAGTAATTAGAATTTTATTTGTGACCCCACTTGACCCCGTTGAGTCAACAAAGGAGCTACGGTCGCCCATAGCAACGGAAAAACACGCAGATAACAAGAGCCGACTTTTTGGTAAAAAAAATCCAGAATTATTGTCTGAGAGCTGAAAGTTGAATGGGAACATCTTTTTCGAACTATTCTTAGTTGATTTGGACAAAAAAATGACCTCGAAGGGCTACAAAAGAGAACGAAACAAAAAACAGAGCGAAACAGTGGAAAAGCCGATAATTTATTCTATTTTGTTCACCGCGTGGCGTTCATCACGTACAAGTTAAAAAAGGTTTCTTCTAGATAATTTCAACCTTAGAAGCCAGCAACTGGTCCAGAATTACTTTCTTTATACTTACAAATGTCCTGACTTCTATCTCCGAAAGATTTGGCCCCAGATTTTGGCAAATAAAGATTTCGCCGACGGGAACCAGCCATCACTCCTTTTCGCATGATTTTCGCATACTAATTTGTGACTTGACAAAACTCTCCCGAGGGGGGGATATGACAAAAAGAGCTGAAAAACGGCCTGTAATTGGGCAATGATGAGATCATTCTACTGTCCAAATTTGGTGAGAATCGAAAGTAACGCCAATTTTCTGTCACGCTTTCAATGCTCGGTTATTGCAGTGACCAGATTTGGTGAGCCGGTAGGGAAAGAGTTTTAAGGGCACTTGCCCAACTAGAAGAAACATTGAGAATGGCTATCTGGACATCGAAGAATCAGGGAATGCGAGAATGGGAACGGGGTATGGGGCAATGCGAGAATCGGAACGGGGAATTTGGGCAATCGGGGAAAGGGAGAATAGCGAACGGGGAATCTTTAAAAGCGGGAATCTTTAAAAGCAGGAATCTTTACTGATAAGCGAGTGAGAAGATTTCAGTTCCGCACCGGAAGCTGCTTATTCTGTCTCGTGTATCAACTCAACAGGTACAAATACAGTTTTGAAATTTACCCATTGCAGACCATTGCAGTTATATTGCAGGCTAAAGCACATCGGCTTGGCAGGATCACTCTTTGAGATCAGCTATACCGGCCCAAGAGTCGAACCGCCTGAACTGTGATATTTTTAAATTGAGTTTTGCAGCGATAGATATTTGTCCTAGCCTTATCATGTGCTACTGGAAAGGCTTACGACTTTACGACAAATATATGGCAATTAAGAAAAATACGTACTTGTTTATATGATCAATAAATCAACAGTCTAGCGAGTCTTTGCGTATATACCTTATTTCTTTTCCCAGATTCTGGACTTCATCTTTCGAACGGTTTTGATTTTTATTTTGACCTATTTTGAATAGCGTGACACTGAAAACCAGCAATACAGGAAGTAATTAGATGCCCGAACGATGACATTATTACACGCTATCTGGCTTAGAATTGCTCTCATCTGTAAAGACTTCCGCTTTTAAAGATTCTCCATTTCAGTTAAAGATTCCCCGTTCCCCACCATTCTCCCCGAAATTC
>JAHPZR010019599.1:2500-10000 GCA_019787425.1 Platygyra sinensis
ATGCATGCTTTCTCAAGCATAGGTAGATTAGTACTTATATAGTCAATACAGGCATTTGTCTTGATATGGATCCTACCTTAGGTCCAATATACCTATACGTTTGTTGTGCGTTTTGTTCACACCACGCGATAACACAACACCGAGCGTCATCAATGATTTGGCTCTTTCTCGACTAAAGAATTACCTTTGTCCCTAAGCGCTAACAAAAACTGGCAAAGATTTCAACTACTTCAGCAGTAGCAGGGATTAATTGATTGTTTTGATCAAATTGTAAGTATTGCTATAATCGCATTGTTCTCTTATCTTTGCAATTAAGGAAACTTCTCAGTTGAATAATTTGTTTACTGCAAAGAGCCATTGAGCGGCGATGGAAATCGCTCTATATAAATGAAGTACAATTATATTTAATTTTTTCATATCTGAACTGAAAGTCGCAAAAAGAACCATCATCAGGAAGTTGCTAACAGAAAACATGTCTCCTTACATTATGAGGAAATCTTGATATCATATTTTACTGACGTGGTCGATCAGGTCTGGTTAAACGACCATCTTGGTGCAACTTCTTTTGAACTGTCACTCAAGCTCTGTTAAATCCAAAGCTCTCATAAGCGAAGCCACTACTTTTGGCTATTCGTTCCGACGAAGGGCTGATGCTCAAAACGTCAGCTTTCGAATCTCTTTAAGGTGGCAAATTCACATTATCAATCCAGTTGAAAAAAAGCAATTTAAGAAAATAAACTGATTTGTAATATTTCAGCTGAGCTACTTAAGGAGGGTCAATCTCTCCTTCCGACACTTCCGAGGGTGACGCGGAAAAAAATCGCAAGTAAACAATGGAGCGAGTGGTTTGCACGGCCATTTTTCAGTATTGGTGCTTGTTTTTCGTGTCGCGCTCAAAGAACTAAGAAAAGAGGAACTATTCGTGGTCTGTTGTAACCTCTTACGCTGACGCTTTTTGGGCTCGTATGTTCCTCTCTCAAAGTCATGGACGTCGTTCAGGGGGAGGAAGAATGTGTGTACGACGAGCCCAGAGAACGTCTGCATTGCAGACGATTATACCGGAGGGGGGGATCTAGCACGCTTTACGAAAAGAAAAAATAGAAGATCACGGATCGCGGATGTAAAATTTCATTTTCCCGAATCACGAAAATAACTTAGCAAGATATTCTTTTTAATAACCTGTTCTTACTCTAGAAACAGTGTTTGAAGAAAGGAAAATCGCGAACAGCTAAACTATTGTAAATCACATACCTAAGTCACTCTGCATAGACGACTATGACCATTCGGAGGACGTATATATACGCCTCAAAATCATGAAGAATAGAATTGTAACATCAGGAGTATCGGTTTCTAAATTCACGTTTCGCGGAAAATAAAATCAGTGAATCAGGCATCACAAGAATACTCCTGTACGACTCTCATAGTAGTCTTAGTCTACAGTCTGTAGGCTGCTACTATACCACCGGGCTAGAAATTACTATTCATAAATAACCTTTATGACTTAACTAGATTGAGGCTCCCGTAAGTGACCGAACTCTGTTGTTTTATCGCTAGGTCGCTCACGAGAGCATGCTCGTTTAAGCGATCAGGTTAGCGGCCACTGTATCGAATGCCCGTGGTGGTGGCTTGCGAGAAGCCGAGAAGCTTCGACGGTAGTGACACAAAAGTTTAAAGTTTGTAGTGCGTGGCTTTGTGTTTTGCCATGACAGTTATGGGCCACCGTAGGATATGCTACATATGAAATACATTAATTTAAAAAAAAAAAAAACAGCTAACTAAATGAATGAATAAAAATGAAACTTGTGTGATAATATATCTGACAACTAACTTTCAAAGAAAAAAGTTAAAGCTATTCGCTACATTACGGTGTACCAAAAGTTTCACTCTGCTATAACATTAATATACAAAAGAAGCAGATGACTGAAAATCACTTGCTTTTCAGTTCTGATCATTTTATTTGTCTGAGGATAATGTTTGATAAATATCAGTCATCTTGGTCTCCATTGATAGGGCAGATGGAGGTTGCCGCCACATAGCTCCAGCACTGTTTGATCTGGAAGCAAGTGTGTGATTCAATGATCTCCAGTCAGTTAGAAACAAAGGTGAAATAACCTGTTGGTGAGATTCCCACTAGTGCTTTCATTGTGTTGTGCTGTTTATAGTTACTCCAGGTGGCCCTCTGGGCACCAGGGGATGTTGGCTTTTGTAAAAATATCTCAGTACAGTCTATTATAATTCTTGTGCTAGGAAACTTACAAAAAGATCTTGGTAAAGTTTTCTTAATGTCTTCCTTACAAGGCCATTTAAGGAGAATGTCACGAAATACTGTAGACAGAAAACAAACCCAAGTTGTAAAAGACTTTGCTAACTGTTCCCTCTGATACTCCAAATATATATGAAAGATGTCTGCTTAAAAGCCCGAGTCTGAGTCTCACCAAAGTTAAGATGAACTTTTTCATAATGGTCAATAATCTTAGCTTTCCAGGCTTTTTTTAGCTTGAATGTTTTTGACACGTAATTTCCTTTTCTTTTTTTTTTGTCCCAGTACTTAAGTTTTTCTGCAAAGGGCTTTAACAAATTAAATATCATTGTTAAGCAAGCCAGGCTAGGTATCCCTGTGTAAAATTTGACTGGCTCGTCATCTTTTAAATCATCATTCACAAAGAGCTCTCTTTTCAGGTGCTTGCTGTTTGTCCACTTTGTCTTAAGATTTGCGTTTTCCTCCTTCAAAGTATTAATTTCGCTGTTTTTAAAAACTTCTAAATCTTCAAAAGAAAAGTCTGTTTGAGTTCCCTCGTCATTGTTTAGAAGACGTTGACAATAATTGTGATCTAAAAGAACTGCCTCGTTGCTTGTTGCGACCCTGGTATCTTTGCTTTCCTTTGTAACCGTCCTACTCTTTTCAGGTTTAGGACATTGTTCATGAGATGTTCGTTTCTTCCTATCATCCAGTTTTTTTCCACGGGAAGAAACAGGACCTTCGTTTGTTAAGGGATTGAAATACTTCGGCAATTCACCTGGAATAATTTCTCTTCTCCCGCCAAGAGAATTTTTGATGGAGGAAGCCTCGAAATGTACACTGCAAATCCGAGGGTTCCAGTTTTTTGGTCTCGGAATTCGGGATCACTTCGTCAACAAAAGTTTATCCAAAGCCTTCTAGAATTCTGTTCGGAAGGGAAGCAGAAAAAGGAAAGAACCGGACGATTCCTTGAACTGTTTAAGCAGTTCGCTACAGAACAAAAATTCACCATAACTTTGGAAAAATAATGGTAACGTACACATTACATGCAGTGCACCCGTTTCTGTTTTTAATTTTCCCGGCGTGCGGTCTTCTAATTTAAAGGTAATTCCTTAGTATTGCATTGCGCATCCCTACTGCGCACGATTTTCGCGTCATCAGCGCGCGCACATGGTTGCGTGCACGTGCAAAACGTAAGAGATTTCCCTTAAACTGTGCTCGATAACGGAATAAATTCTCCTTTTCTCTTAAACGAGCACGGTCAACCCCTATTTTTTTCAGGCATTTGCTAAGAACAGTCTAATGAAGAACATATTTGAAGAGGAAAAAAAGTTTGATAGTAGAACATGATTTTTTGGGGGAATTTAGTTCCCAACTCGGTGTATTTTGGCCATAGCGAGGACCTCAAGCTAACCGCGGAAATGTCCGAAAAAGTGCAATATTCCCGCAAACAAACAATCAAAAACGGCTAAAATGAAGCAATACTGCTTATGTCAATAAATGAAGCTTTACCTTTAAAGTGCCACTGCGACGAAATTTCACATTTCTTTTTCCCACTTTTTTTAAACAGAATAACTTACCATCATGTACGATGTCCTTTCGTCCAAAAAGAAAAAATTAAAAAGACTTCCTTCATTAAAATTTCGCCGCTCGAAAAGTGAAATTTTTCGTCCGCCATTACTCGAAATGGGTTCCAGTTGAGCCCGCTATTTTCCAGCGGCATCTCTACTTGTGACGTCATATTCCTAACACGCGATTGATTTACCTTTGATCGCCATTGATATCAGTCAGGTTTTTATCTTAGTATTAGCGAAATCTCTGTCGATTCAGAAGTTCATTTTGGGTAAAGTTTGTCTGAAAGCAGTAGTGAAGGTTGCTCTGAGTCTTCAGAGGCTAGCTTCTGCTCGGCAAGTGAAGATTTCCAATCATACGATGATAGTGCCGAGCCAATTGCCACCGAAGAAGAAGCTACCAGTACGCTGAACAAATAGCTGTAGAGGAAGAAGAAGAGTCTGAGGACATGCTTCTAAGTCGATTTGCTGACGAGACAGATCTACCAGACTGGTATTTTATTTGGTTTCTTCGTTTCGATTCTTTCTGCTTTTATCAATGCGTCTATTTTTGTAAAAGAGCTAAAATTCCAAGCAGTTTGTTTCGAAGGAAGTTATGTTGGATTCGATCTGTGTCACCGTTTTTGAAAATGTCTGTTTCGTAGATATTGCAGATTAAAATTTCTGTAATTTGGTCAATTACCAAAAATAAAAAAGGTCGAAGTGGTATTTTTAGTTCTTAGGTATTTCAAGTTTATTTAGTATATATTTTTGGTGTCAACTGTAATGTTATTATGAATTTACCCATACATGTAAGGTTATGTTTATAGGTGCAAGTGTATAAATTGTTCGTTGGAGTTCGTTGTCCAGCATGAAGAATGTAGATGTTGCATGGAGGTTGATAGATGTCATGAAAGAATGGCAGAAGTTGAAAAAGATGACTAGTATGTTACTTTCGCATCCAGGTTTTGAAAGTGTGTCTGAGTAGTTGGGTTTTGGCTACTGCAGCAATAGGGCTTAAACGAAAGAAAAAAAAAGAGTTTACCACATTGACCACACTGTTCGCTGAAGGCAACACCACAGACACCTGAGACAGTGGGAAACCCCAAAATTGGAATTTGAGAGTGGCAACAGCAGAGTCTGAAATCACCCCTTCCTAGCTGCCAGTGCTGCTAAAAAGTTCACACTGATGATCAGAATTTTACAACTGGTCACCAGTGGGGGAATAACTATATTCAGGACTATGCCACTGTCATATGTTTATCTCATTCCCAAATTAATGTTAAGTTTGATTTTTGGCCAAAGCAATTACAGTGACAGAAAATTCAGACCCCTTTTGCCAATAGCAGACTTTTCAGACTTCCATTACCATGAAGAGGAAAACTGTTGGCGACTGCATATCACTAGCTTGTGATGGAAAGGTTTCATTAAGTTGAAAGCTGTAGCCAAAGTCAAAAAAGTTAATTTTAGACCCTAAACAGCCAAAAATATATGGTCCAGAATATGTAGGAGGTGCTTGCTTACAGCTGTAGTAATATTCTTCCTTAAAGATCAGCAATGAAATTGGCTTTTATAGACTAGTAATGAACAAATCCTATCAGAATTCCAACTGGCTAAAGCACCAGAAATTAAATATATTCCTTGGGGAGTGTACTGCATGCTACTCAGGGTCTCCACAGTACACCACCTTAACTCAATAACGTTAACATTGACTGTGTGATTGATTGTATTCTGAAATATCCAACTCATTTTAATAAAAATGAGAGAATGTCACAGTATTCTCTGTTTTCTGTTTAGTCCTCCTGTTTAAAAATACATCTAATTGCAATATCAACAAGGCCTGGATGAATTTAAAGAGAAAAAAGGAAATAGGAATTAAGACATATCAGGGTTTGCATGGGTAATGGAAAACATGGGAAGTCCTGGAATTATAGGTCTTCTTTTTCCAGGCCTGGCAAGTCATGGAATTTTTAAAGCTCTATAGGTAACACAGTGAGGGATTATTTTAAAGATACTGCCACCCCTCATTTCTTGAATGTTGCAATTAGGTGTATAGTTTTGATTAAAACTGCATTTTCTCAAGCTAGACACCCCTCCCCTCCCTCGTCATTGTTGTTGCATGAATAAATGGCTTAACCTTGCCCCCCTAAAAATCCCAACAATTTACACTACCTGTAAAATTACGCATGTGTCCAGCATAATTATCAAGGTGCACAAGGTGAGGACCAGGAAACTGATTTAGTATACCACGCTTAGGAAACTGAGTTTAAACTGCCATTTTATTCAAACAGATTTCGCAATGGGTACAAACTGTGTGACTGATTTGAGCTTATTTTAGGTCAACGAAAATGTACACAGCAAAACGCTCTAACGAAAACGAGTTTCGCTCACAACATTGTCTCTATCCAGCGAAAAGAACAGCAATTACCAGATTACATAACGTGAAGGGCGCCTACATCTAAAAACCCATTAAATTACGGAGTGGCCAGCTTCTGGGGATGAAACTTCTGTGTGACTGTGAGAAATGTTACAGTTCATTTATGATCTATATGGAAAGTAGATGTAGAAACCTGTGTTTGAGAAAAAAAACAGTAAATTATTTACGGTTGATTTGAAAATTTTGGAAACCATTGAAAGGCTCTTCGGTAAACCAGCATCTTACGAGCGTGCCACATGACTGGAATAAACAGAAGGGATAAAAAACTAAAATACAATAGCGCGGCGATATGAACCATACTAAACTTGATGAGTTACTTGAAGATATATTTACAAATAACAGAGATGTCTGGGACTTAACATATATGATACTTCTAGAAAAAAGAAAACTTCATAGCTGACACAATACTGCAGCTAAGATAAAATTAAACAAGGCTTACCTTGCGGCGTTGTCGTTTGTTTCCCTGGCTCGATCTTCCAAATTGTAGGAATTTAGCCAGGAATAAGCCTACGACGACAACCTTCCATACGAAACGCTCTTGAAAAACATTCCTCCGCGAAATGGACTGACACCAGCCACAAACTTTCCGCTCGGGTTGAAGTTCGCGCGGTGAGTGTGCAGGAATCGAATCTCAACCACTTATCTCGCTCACTTTTTATTGTAAGACTAAAATTAGCAGAAATACCTGCATTCATATCTGATCTATTGCTGTATTACACAGCGATCGGGCATGATTCGATTCGAATAGAGCGTTAGATTTACGTTGCGAAACCAGTTAACTGCGAACTACATAGAGATGTTATAACAAAATGTGAGCCCAGTAAGTTAGGAGTATGACGTCACAAAGCAGCAAGGCCTTATGGGGTTGCAGGAACATGACTGAATAATAACGGACGGGAAATTCTCGGGAAAAACCGAGAAAAAATACATCTTCCCGCGCTTGTTGGACAAAACGGCTTAGAGGGGTGAGTAAGTACCACTTAAAGATTCGGAAAATGCAAAAACAATGAATTCGAAAAATTTCATCGCAGTGGCATTTTAAGAAGGAATAATATTTTGCTGTGTTCGTTTTGCAAGTAATGAGTCAAGTGGGGAATATGCTTTATTTAGCATTATAAAAAATGATTAAAATTCAAATTTCTTGATCTATCAGTGTCTTGATCAATTTTTGAACTATTTGAGTGTGTCTTGATCGGTATGTTCATTAGGTATCAACTTACATGCACACGACCGAATGGATGCTTGGGTCATTAGCTTATGAATTATTACTGAGT
>JAHPZR010019599.1:15000-30000 GCA_019787425.1 Platygyra sinensis
ATTTGGAGTATGGCGGCCATGTTGCGCGACTCCACCGTCGTCGTGCGTACGAGCAATACCGCTGGTTATGATTAACATGAGAAAATCAATTCATGGGTGTTTTTTTTTTTCTTTTTATGGTTATGGGGCTTTTTTTTCTTTTTATGGTTATGGTCCTGAAAAGCCACAGTGCGGAGTGGCCAATTAGTATAGGTAATCAAATGATTTCGAGTGCAATTTGGAATAAATAAGCACGAGTAAATTTTTCAAAGATTACAAAAACTTAGTAGTCTTTGAAAAGTTGACGAGTGCTTATTTATTCCAAATTGCACGAGAAAAATCATTTGATTACTTGTTAATAATATACAAGTAACAATTTCTGTCACGCTTCAGTATTTTGCGTGACAAACAGTCCGGGATCGTTATCATTTTTGATAACCTCACCAAAACAAACCATAAACCAATCGTTGCACAGGATTTCGTTCACGTGACGTTGTTTGGTAGCAACAGTGTATAATTCAATATGCCGGTCGACGAGGCGCTGCGATGAAAGGGGCTACTCACAACATCACAATGCAGCGTCATTGAATTAAATTTAGGTTTGCTTCATAATAGGTTATGGGATTATGGAATAAAAACAGAAATGTATGGAAGAAAACTGTCTTCGTCCAAAGTTACTGCGAATTTAATTTCCACACCGTGTGATATTTGTTCCGCGAGTAAAATGACACGGCGAAGGTAGACAACAAATATTCTGTTCACAAAAGCGTTGTTTATTGACACTAACATGATAATAGCTTCCATTTTCCCTCAGGCTTCATTTTCTTGGTAGCGGGCGAAGCTGCTTGTTCAACAGTCTGTAGCAAATAAAAACGAAAAAGTAACAGTAAATACATCTTGAAGAGCTGCAACTTAATTTTGTTTAGTTTGCGTGATAACAAACAGTATAAGTTTAATTCAACAGCCAGGCTCGGCGTAGTAACACGTAAAATGCAAGTAGCTAACATGTTCACGGAATATTTGTTCCTCCAGAGCTAACATTTAGAGAGCTTAAAACATATCTGGCAATACAAACGAGCCGAGAGAGAAGAAACCTGGCAAAAAACAGAGGTGTCAAACTCTACAAATTTCACGCTGATTGCAGCGGAAGCCAACCTGACATACCCGGGGGGGGACTCCCAGGAAAAATTGGGTGGGGGTGTGCGGCCCGCTTCCTAAAACCCTTACCCTATTTATGACCAAAATCTGCGATATTCCCTACCCTATTTATGACCTGACCAAAAATTCGAAACCCTATTTATGACCTGAACCATACATCAAAATCCTGTTTCAGACCTGCCTTATAACTGGATCTCTAGTTCAGACCAATGTTGAATTACCGTAAACATAATTTGTGAAGGGCTTTTGTTGCTTTTCTTTTCGATAATGATGAAAAAGTGGCTTCTAAGTTTAAGAACTTACCCATCGTAGGGCTAGAGTACAAAAACCATACCCTATTTATGACCAAAATGGCCGAAATCAGCTAAAATCGATACCCTGTTTATGACCAAAACGGCTGAAAAACCCTACCCTTTGGGGCCGCACATACCTATATAGCCCATATAAGGTAGTACCCCCCCCCCCCCCCGGGCTGACATATGACCTATGTCCTTCCAAAACCACAGGATTTTTGCTTAGCGAAATATTCAAAGATCCCCAGATCGTACCATACAAAAGGGGCAGATCCTTAGAGATATACTAGTTCGAGCAAAACTTCCTAAAGCGGCTATTACACGCGGATAGGAGTTGCGTAGGCCTGTTACCCCATTGTTGCCACTCGCTGAATCCAACGATAAGCTTCATTATATTAATGACTGGTGTGCCAGAAAACTGACCTAGTTTGGCCGGCATTTCTTGAAAATATCTCAGGACCACGAATGTGTGGACATTGAATCTTGGACTCAAAAATATAGGCAACTTACCTTTTAATGCATTTGCCGATTGACCGTCTCAGGCGATAAAAATACCTCACGTACGTCAGGCAAACATTAGGCCGGCGGGGATGAATAAAATCGCTGTCCTCTTCAATGTCGATATCATGTCGTTCGAATTCAAGCTTGAATTTTTCTTTAGGTCTTGCAGAATTCCTTTTTGAATCGAAGACGCAGTCTTGCCACAAAATCGACATAAATTTGCTGTTTTGATTCTATGGGTACTAGCATCCGCCATCTCAATACCTAGGAACACATCAATTACAGATGTAGATATGGCCGCCGTTACGAACAGCACATCGCAAATCAAAACAACCCCGTGCACTTTTTTCACAGATTGTGCACAACACTAAAAACAGATTAAATCCCAAGTATATAGCGTAAAGATTAACGACATATTTTTTGTGATTGTCGCAAAAATCTGCAAGCAACTTAAATCTAATGACAAAATGAAAAACATACCTGATCTGTATGCAAAATTGCAAGCGCTGTTTCACTTTACGAGTAGCATTTTACATCGTTTACGCTGGTCTTCAGCCGCCATCTTCAAAACACGCGAGGCTCTTCCTTTCTTGGTACTTATCGAATAGAGTTATGGGTAAAACACCCGAGCATAATCGAACAAATAACGAGCAAAGCGAAGTGAATACGAAAATTCCCAATTTTTGAAATGGCCGCCATTATATGACGTCATATGGTTATCAAAAATGATAACGATCCCGGACTGACAAAGGCAACAAGCTACATCAACTTTATTGGATGAAAATTTGACAGGTGAATTCAAGCGTAAAAATTCATTCACTCTCTCCAAGTCATGTATGAAAACTGAGCAGTTTCCTTTTACAGTTAAAAGCAGTCTTTACTCACAGTTGAATTGAAGAACTTGACCACAAAGCAGAGGACAAACTCCCTGGGGTTTTGATGCGGCTTTCTTGCCAAATGTTTTTGAGTGGTTGAGAAACTGTGTGCAAGAAACTGTTGAACCTGGCCGTGGTACAAGTTACTTTGACCAAAATACCGAGAAACGAAGCTAATATCTACCAAGAAACGGAATTTCTTAGCTCTGAAGGACATCTTTTTAACCTCTCCTGGTTGCTGCCTGACTTTAGTTTCTTCACTGGACGTTGTACAGGTTAGATTTGCCTCCTGAAGCGTTTACCGGGTTTTGTTAGGGAACTACCTTTCTAATCTCTAAGCTCGCCGTTTCAGTTCTTTCACAAAAGTATAATGCTTGCACTTTTTGTCTTGAAAAGTAAGATGTGGCCGGTTCTTAGGACGTCTTGTTGGGTCTTCTTCGCGTTTTATTTCGTGGTGCTCAAGAATTTTACAATTTACTTCTTCAACTTATTTTGTAATGTAGTCGTGATCGACGCCAGCATATTTCCTTTCACTCAAGCTTAAAGTGCCCCTGTGATAAAAAAAATCTCTTCCTTTTTTTTTTGAGATTCTGAAAGTGCGTCTGCTTAACACTTGACTGGCAAAATTCTGACCTTTCATTTTTATCCAAAGGCTGTTTACTTTGAGTGTAAGTTTTGGATTTCACGATCCGCCATTACTCACGTTCAAACCTGACCGATTTGACCTCAGAGGGTTGGATCCGGGAAAAGTGACGTCAAAGGCTCACCAGCTTAAAATTTCAGCGTGTGAACGCAGCTTATTTTGTATACAAAGTGCGAGTTTAAAAGTGTGAAAGCCCAAAACTCCCGTGCTGCATATTAATTCTGCAGCGTACACACGCATTGCATTCTTAAACTAGTGAGCCTTTGACGTCATTTTATCCTCGATCCAACTCTCTGAAGAACTTAAATTTAGTAATGGCGGATCATTAAATAGGGAAGTTCCAGTTAAAATAAACAAGTGCCTTTTTTTTTAAATCAAGGATTAAAACTTGGGTCACTTAGTGTTTAGTTAACATAGTTTTGAAATCCAAAGAAAAAAATAATTTATTTTTTGTCACAGGGGCACTTTAAGTTTATGTTCAAATTTTTGACCTCGCGGCTTTTGAGTATATCTACTTCACTTTCACTAGTTTAGAAGTTGTTGTTGAGCTCTGAGTTTGCTTCGTTATGTATTGAAATGAAGGTAAAGAGTTTCAATTTTGTCCGCCATTTTGTTTTTCCGAGCTCAAAGTAGGAGCTGTCAATCATTTTCAAACTAATTACACATTTTTGCACTCAATTACACTTTTTTGCACTCAATTACACTTTTTTGTACTGATTTAGGATTCATTGACATGTTCTTAACCAATCAGAATGCAGAAATTGTTGCTTGTATATTATTACGTGCGTAACGTAACGTAAGTTTGATTTCTTCCATGTCCTCCTTTATACCGAAAATATCGTTGAAAAGGATGCCCTCTATGATCAAATTTTTACCTCTTGATTTTTTAGGTGAATCACAAAGAATTCTATATAAGAATGAAAACGCTGTTTACCGTTTGCAAATATCTGTATTAGTTCCGGAGATATTTAAGTTTGAAAAATGTGTAAAATATGCAAATGAGATGACTGATGACGTCATTTACTCAACCCAATTTTACATCATATATAAAATAGAGCTATCTTGGTTAATTTGCGGCACAGAACATTGAAACTTGGCAGGCAAATAGTTCTACCGAAAACACACCTATGGCTATAAAACATTTTGTTCCCATGGCAACCCACTCTTTTCCAGTCCCCACCCGCTTGATTTCAATATGTAAGCGATTTTCAGCCCGAAAAACGTTAAACAAGGCCACAAACCCAAGCAAACATACTTATATCCTTGTTGGATCATGTATATGAGGCACCATTTGCAAATATGAAAATGGGACGCCAAAGGTGGCCAGAAATGCCTTTCATATTGCGGAGGTCTGGAACCCAGTATGTTGCCATGGTAACAAAACTGTTAAACTCAAATTGTGACGCATATTTAGTAGAATCTTACTGCAAAGAATCAAACATTTCTGACACAAACTGGCTGAGATATCCTTTTTCATCATATTTAATCAAAATTTGGTGATCACTTGGCCAATTTGCATATTTTAAAAACTTGAATATCTCTGGACCAAAAAGAGATATTTGAAACAAGTAAACGGCATTTTTCTTCTCATGCAGGCTACTTTTTTATGCTTTAAAATGGATTTGATAGAAAAGATGCGATTTTCGTCATAGTGGCACTTTAAATCGGGTAATTGTAACTTTTGCCGAGATACAGAATGTTGATCATCAGTTATAATTAAATCGGGAAATTATTAACTCTACGATCGTAAAATCGGGGTTCCACTGTATCAGGACCCCACAGCCTGACAAAATCAGCTGCAAATCAAGTACCATTAATCCTCTATTAAGCCCCTGGTGGGGGGCGTATTTTTTCAAGCACTTATGGGGGAGGGGGGGTGTCTTAAAAGAGAGGGGGGCTTATTTAAATTAAAGAAATGCATACCCTGTCGCAAACATACCGTGGTATCAGACAGTGTAGACTTACGTGTTGTGCAATTTAAGTCACTGCTTTTTCTGAAATGATGGCAATTCTCCGCAGAGAACTAGAGCGGAAAGTTGAGAAAGTTAAGCATATGAAGTTGGATGTCATGCGGCCGAAGACCAAAAACAATATGAGCTTCCAGTCTGAACAAACCATAACTGATCAGTGGAGCTTAATGGAGAGGGGGGAGGGGCTTATCTGAGAGGGGGGCTTAATAGGGGATATACGGTAAAACGATTTTTAAATCTTTTAGTTTATGAAAACAATTAACGCTGAATCAGTCTGCAAACTTTGTACCCAACTTTTGGTAAACGTCTATTTATTAGGGTTTTTTCTTATATGACCTGTAATTTGGTGCAACCATCAACATCATTGAGTACCAAGGCAGCAGCGCGAGTAATTAGGCCTGGGGAGGGGAGTAATTCGTTTTATGGGCTATATAGGTATGTGCAGTCTCAAAGAGTATGGTTTTCAGCCGTTTTGGTCATGAAGAGAGTGTGGTTTTTGCACTGTTATCTTGAACTTGATATGTTTTTTCAAGAAGAAGCTACTTTTTCATTATTATTAGTAGGCCATCAACAAAAGCCTTTTGCAATGCCTTTAACATCGGTCTGAACTATGCAACTAATTATAAGGCAGGTCTGAAACAGGGTATGGAGGGATCAGGTCGTAACTAGGGTATTAAATTTTTTTTCAGGTGATAAATAGATTAGGAAAGATGGCAGACTTTGGTCATAAATAGGTTAAGGGTTTTGGGAAGCGGGCCGCACACCCTCACCCAATTTTTTCTGGGAGTACCCACACTCCCGGAAGCTAGGTGCGAAGACTCTGGCGCTTCTCTTGATAAATTCACGATTTTGAGAATTTGATAAAGGTATTTTCATGAATTCTTCCCATAGCTTTGATAACAATCCTCGCAACAAGAAGCAAGCCAAGCTATAGAGCTGTATCTTGATGGAGTTTTCTCAGCAAAAGCAGTCGGAGATTTGACGGTTGTCAAAGACCAGTACGAACTTCTAGCGGTACTTGTGGAAGACAAGATTGTTGACAACAATGTTTACTTTGTGGCGTCCTCTAGCAATGGTTTTAGAACTAACACATCACTTAAATGTACAAACAAATTCCACCAGGATTGGTTTCTTCGTAATTTTACCGACACTTCATGGCCAAAACCTTATGCAGATGATAAAAATAAAGTAGTGTATTTCGTAGCACCAGATGCCAAGTGGGTCGCATATATTCACGAGAGCAGTAATAAAATCTTCTGTCGCTGGAACACCACTTTAGGTAAGCCATCCGCTTGATTACCTACAGAGCAGCTGATAGCAAAGGCCTTGAGTCAAAAATGTGGTTGCTAGGCTAAGATAAGATTAGTGTACTTGCAAAGCAATGTACTCAGCTCAGTCTGAAAGACGTCCACATAGGCGTACGAGCCGGGGGGGGGGGCGGGGGGGGGCTGCAGCCCCCCCTGCTGCGGAAATTATGTAATTTTTCGGGCAAAACGCTCTTAATTCGGGCAGCGACACTTAGCGAAAGCATTATGAAATAATTCTGTTGGCGTGATTTCCAAGGGTCATAAATAAAGGTTTAGGTAATTACTTTTAAGGTAATTAGATGCCCGAAAGTGGTGCCTTCAGAGATTTGGTAATTTGAATAATATCCTGTAAAATGTAAAGTGTATCGTTTCGCTATTAAACATCTGCTGCAATTTGCGCCTAATTTTCGCGCCAATTTCGCGGAGAGCGGGAAAACATTTTGACGACCGGTTGACGAGTTCACATGTAGGTTTGTTTAAGGTTCCTCATTGACGTTCATTCGATTCTCTGTGAACTCCGTGGACAAAAAGTGAAAAACTTAGGTGACTAAAGGTCAAGCGGCCGTCAAGGTCAACAAGGCGAAAGGTAAATACTACTAATACACAGATTCTATTAAGTAATTTGTTTATTCTATTCGATCGATTCTATCCGTAAATCTCAGTACTAAAGTATCACTAATACGAGTTGATATCACCCAGCTGGTAGCTACCCTTTCTTGTCCCTAAATGAAATGATATGTCGTATCTGGAAGGAAGAACGTTTTCTTTTACCACCGTTTTTGTTGATACGCGACTTTGGAAAACAAAACACCCGCGGAAACGTTTCCAAAATTTCCGTCAGTCTTGCGTGTCGTCGACAAATGGGATCGAAATCCACCAATCACAGCCGGCCATCATGACGTAAAAGGTCACACTAGTGGCTGTGATTGGTGGATTTCGATCCGATCTGTCGATAACACGCAAGACTGACGGAAATTTTGGAAACGTTTCCGTGGGTGTTTTGTTTTCGAAATTCGTGTATCAACGAAAACGGTGGCAATACGTTTTAGATAACATTGAGACTGTTGATAGAATTAAGTATGCAAACTTTCAACTGAGCTATTTTTCCAATGATAGCAGTTTCATTAGATGAGAAAATGATGAACGTCTCCGTTTGCATCCCGATTTCAACCCCCACCCTTTCGGGCATTGCGCACTTTTTTCGGGCAAGAACGTCACCGCCCCCCCCAAGTCCGAAGGTGCCCGTACGCCTATGGACGTCCAGGCACCAATAAATAAAATACTTTCTCAACTGAGGCGATAGGCGAACTATATCTTGAGCCAAAGGTTAAGATCTTTGGTGAGTACGTTTCTTCGTTGAATAATTCAAGAATCGACAAGCACGTGATTCCAAACTGTTTTATGGGTCGTTTCTTTTTCAAACGTACTCTGCGTGTCCAGATAACGGAAAAGTCCTTTACCAAAACACAATCTCTGTTTATTTCATTTAGAGCGTGAGCTCCCTGAAGTACAAAATGCCACCAGTTCATCAAGGACTTCCACTGAATGGGTCAGTCCGAACACGAACACGTTAAGTACATTGGTGCTCGTGGCGATAGCTATTGGTGGTGTGACAGCTGCTGTGATCACTGGGCTGGCTGTTTCTGGTTACATCTGGAGAAAACGGAGGTTTTTAACATTCTTTACAGTTCTTATATTCGTATATTTGCATATTTATTGTACATGGACATAGGTTACAATTACCAGTTTTTGTATAAGGCGAGCTGGACATTCATCTGGTTGCTACTGGCACAAAGCTAGGTTGAGCTTTCACAAGTATCCACAATGGTTAGGCGAGAAATAATTTTAGTGTAATTGTAAAAATTAAAGTAAGTAACAACGTGTGCCGGGTTGTTCAAAGTCCGATTAAGCTACCGTAGGCTTAGCGAGAATTTTGTTTTAAGTTTTGTAACTTTTCGGTGAGATTTCCTGTTTGTTTGTCCTTCTGTTTTGAGCTTGACTAAGCTCAAACTACACAAAACGTAACCAATAAAAACATTTTTATGCTACAGAAATTATACTTCGGTTAACTTTTAATCCTGGGTTAGCATTAGCCGGCTTTTGAACATGACTGACTGACTGACTAACTGACTGACTGACTGACTGACTGACTGACTGACTGATCGACCAACCGACCGACCGACCGACCAACGCAATGACTGACGGACTGAATGACTGACTGACCGACCGAATTACTTACTGACTGACTGACTGACTGACTGACTGACTGACTGACTGACTGATCGTGCGACCGACCGACCGACCGACCAACTCAATGACTGGCTGACTGAATGACTGACTGACCCACCGAATTACTTATTGACTGACTGACGGACGGACGGACGGACGGACTGGCTGACTGATTTGATGACTGGCGGCTTGCTTGGCTGCCTGGCTACCTGGCGGATGGACTGACGGACTTTTCTTTCATTGGGCATCTCAGTCTGTGTATTGAAACGTTGATGTGATGCCATGAAAATTGATGTTGCAGGGCAAATAATGAGCACAAGCTACAATTGAAAGATCAGACGAGAGATAAATGAGAAATAAATGCCAGTGACGTCACTATATATGAAGAGCTCGGTCATGGCGCTTTTGGTAAAGTTTGCAAAGGGATTATGCAGACCTCTTCGTATATGAAACGACATCAATCTGCTATAACTGTGGCTGTTAAGATGCTTCAAGGTATGTTAAATGACTCTGAGATATTCAGTGGAAAAAGCTTGTTCGCATACATTATTCTCAGAAGCAAAACATTGTTTAGCCCTTCCATGACGTCACAGGCTAACTTGTCTCATTCTTCGCTGTTCGTCTGTCGTGGCCGAGGAAACGGCCACTTACGGATTTTTAAAATTCATAGAAAATAGCAACAACGATAATTTTAACGCAGTGGTGCTCAAGAAAACAAAAAAATTTAAATAGGCATAAAAGTGTGGGAGTTAGTTGCACTTTAACACATGATGTGATACAACTTAGCTGTATGTATTATATCAAGGTCGTCTTGCTTAAACCTTTCAGACAATGCCACTCCTGAGCAGGTGAACGATTTCTTAGAAGAGATTACACTGATGAAAGCAGTTGGTTCACACAAGAACATCGTGAATTTGATTGGCTGTTGTACCAATTCCTCGCCAAATTTCCTCGTCGTGGAGTATGCAACTAAAGGAGACCTGCTGTCTTATCTCAGAGAACGAAGAAAAAAGGTGAACGCATTAGTGTACCCTGAATTCAAGCACCATGGGAAATAAATGCTTTGCTCTTTTCTGAATGGATAAAATAACCTGAAGTTGTTGAAGTACTGGAGCTCCAAAAACAGGTGCACGTGTGTGTTTGCTTCGACTTAATAGCTCAAATTACTGGGGGGCATCCTACTTATCTAAAATATAAAGTTATAATCACAGATCCGCAGATTACTTTGACTACTTTGATCAATAACATGACAGACCCCCAAAAAAATTACGTCAATTTGCCAATTAGACGACCAATGACTCCTTTAATTCATAGCCACGCAAACTATTGAGACAGTGCAAAATGACACTTCTCCTGTATTTGCTATTTTTTCCATTTGCTCTTCATCTATTAAGCATTTCGAGAGCTCGTATTACCATGTCAAAATTGTTAATAAAATAGATGTTCGCGATTCCAAAGGGTAGTCATTGGTGATACCGAATTGTTCATCTTAAAAAAATAAGCTCTCTCGGTTTTTGCAAGAGAATATGAATATGATCATAATCTCTTGTTTTTTGTCGGAGCAAACAAACGTAATCATGGCCCTGTGTGCGATGTAGTAGTTGTTAGGTTGTGCGCGTAACTAAGAATATTTCGGCCGCGTTTAACCGCCAAAATATTTTAACGTGTCAAAATTGATGATAGACTTTTTCCCCAAGCTAAATAACCATAACGCAACAGATGAATTGTAAGGTCTTCTAATCCTCTTCGCACTCTGAATTCCAGGTAAAACACACCGATATGGACTACTTGCAGATACGAGAAAACACGCCAGAAACACCAAGAGCAATGAGCGAGGATATAAGTACAGGAATTGTAAGGCATTTCACTTTGTATTATCATTACAACAATTAATAATACACATGAAAAAATTACTCGATTCTGATTGGCTGAAAGCAGTGCAGTTCAAGTGCAACACCAGTGCAAAAAGTGTAACACCGGTACAAAAAGTGTAACACCAGTGCAAATTTCAAATCGTAATTCTGGATTATGATTTACAGAGAGATAATGAGAAATTTTGTAGGCCAATGATCACATGTAAAGCAATGACAAAAATTTTGTACGGAAACTCTGAAAAAAGTTTTCTCGAATGCGAAAAAAATGGCTTCAAGAAACATCTCCGGCACTTTTTCCGCGCGAATTTTTTCACGTTTGTATTATTTATAAGTAATCATACGGTTTTTCCTCTTTTAATTTGAAATTAATTTGCACTTGTGAGTTTTTCAAAAAGCTGAAATTGCACTCGACGAAGCGGCTCATGCAACTTCAGCTTTTTGAAAAACTCACTCATGCAAATAAATTCCAAATTGAACTCGAAACCGTATGATTACCTGTACTAAAATGTGGCCCTTAGTGGAGAACCCCCTCTACCGAGGTACCTGCAACAGATTCTCCAGGTCTAGAGGAGGCGTGTTATTTTTAACATTATTAGTATACACTGATTGTCGAACAATTTATTTTGAAGTCGACCTTTTCCATAATACCTACAGCATCGTGAGCTTGCTGTGAACGACATTGGCGAAATTAACATCGCTCTCCGGAAGACGGACAGCAGTATTAACGTAAGAATAAGCAGAGCCCAGTCCTTGAATGATGGAAAACAAGATGTAGGAGACGTTGAAAACGATTCTCTAACCCCACAGGACATGCTGTCCTTCTCCTGGCAAATAGCACAGGGAATGGTAAGTTAGAAAAAATTTGTTCATTTTAATTTATTAGTGTAATCAGCCGTTCAAAGTGTTTAGAGAGTACAATATTCCTTTCAAGCCCAGTGAGACTGTTCAAGTTTGGTTCCTTTTTTTCTTTAGGAATCCCATACTGTCTAGATTGAACTGCCTCTTAGAAAGATTCATTTCAAGGTCCCCTTTTTCTTTTCTTTATCAGTTCACTATAAAGACAACTGCCCAATTATTGTTGACAATGTCATTGTTCAGTTGGTTGGGTTATTTGAAAAAAAGATCCTTGCATTGTTAACGAAGGCAAGTTTTCTTCTATCCAAAATGATTTACCGTTTTACCTTCGTGTTTAGCAATACTTATCAGCAAAGGACATTGTTCATCGGGATCTCGCCGCTCGCAACGTGTTACTCTGTGACGACAAACTTGTCAAAGTCGCTGATTTTGGCTTGGCGCGGAGCATGCTGGAAGCAAATGTGTATCACATGACAGGTCAACACAATAAGCTTCCTGTGAAGTGGATGTCACCTGAAGCCATAAACGACGGTGTTTTTACCACAAAGAGTGACGTGTAAGTGTATCATTAAGTTTACAAATTGACGTCAGTTTTCCATGCGTCTGTCTTGTTATTGATCATGAAGTTTATAACACTGTTAAGTGGCTATGGATCCACGAGCCGGGGGAAGGAATTCCCATTTCTAAAGGTCGGAGATGCTGGACGTCTCGCCCAGGGGAATAAAATCAAAGATTTTGGTCTCCCGTGGGATGTACATGACGAAACACGATAATTTTCACAACTCAAAGTATCTTTAAGGGAAAACAACAATAAAAAGCACGTGACACAGTTGAACACCAACACACGGTCTGGCCAGTATCAAACGCAAAATAGAAAAGGCTCTTATTTCCATATTTATGTTCGATTTCCGCCGTCTAGTATTGCATTACTCATTTTCTGAACGGTGGCTGGTAACCGAGAATATTCCTGGCTTTAAGTGGTATCTTTTAAGGAGTAAAATAAGGCTCGTTCCACGCCCAGTTTAGTCTCCTTTGGGGATTAAACTATAATTTTCCCACGAACATCCTCAACCTCTTGATATGGGAATTCCCCCCCCCCCCCCCCCCCACTTCCTCCCCCGCTCCACTGAGCCACAGCCGAGTGGATCCACACAATAACAATCCTCAAAAAGAACATCGCATTAATTAAAAACGGATGTGTCTATTCGCCTAACGACAATGAAAATTGGCCAATGAGCGCACGAGAATTTCTGCAATTATTGTTAAATCTACTTCTAACTTGTAGTTATTATCCACAAGGCGCCTTTGTGAGATTTTTCAGATATCCTGATTAAGTGATCGGCTGAATGCAGACCAATTATTTTAGTAAATTGTAGAAAACTGCAAACTAACGCCGTAGAGTTCGTAATTGACTGAGTAAAGCATATAAATAAATACTGATAGAGGACAACATCTAAAAGGGAATCAAAACCTACTTTCTCAAACTCCAGGCCCTGAGAAAACAAACAGAAAAACATACAAAAATACAAACAAACACGTTATCTGTCCCAAGACTAAAAAACAAGGTCCAGACAATGGGGTTTCTCAGTAAGTGTCAATTCCAAAAATACATCAAAAGGAAAAATTTCAGTTCCACCAGGTTTATTTTGGCGGCTTAGGCCGAGCACCAGTAACTATAACGATATGTTTTACTACAACGATACGATATACCACAACCTAATCTGCTAATACAAGATCTAAGTATTCGGTATAAAACAAGAGACAGAGCTGAGCGACAGTTTACACAGATTCTACTGTCAGACGGAGGCCAGAAATAACCTGCCGGAAGAAACCCTGTGCTGGAAAAAGGTCGGCAGGATATCTAGGTGGCCCATCCTACGAGGCTACAAAATTCAAACGCATCTACCCACGTTGTCTAAAAGAACGTTATACTTAAAAATAAATTTTCAAAAAAAGAAATTATAAAATGTCAAACGAGTTGTCGGTCCAGAATGATTATCCCACGTGCTACAAATCTCTTATATAGCCCTCCTTGACAACCCATAATGCACTTCGACTGGACTTGTTTCAGTCGCCACTTCTCTAATGCCGCAGAAATATGTCATTTCCGGCTAATTCATGTACACTCAGACGCCAGAAATTCCATTTTTTCATACATTTCTCTATATTTTGTGCTTAGGTGGTCATATGGCGTTCTTCTCTGGGAGATAGCGACTCTCGGTAAGTATTTTAACTAAAGTACTAGCCTTGTGGCTTAGTGAACTCGCCTCCATATTGAGATTGAGGCTGGGGACAATGTGTTGTGTTCTTGAGGCAAGGTACTTTACATTTACAAGTGCCTCTCTCCAGCCAGGTGAGCAAATGGGTTCCGGCGAATTTAATGCTTTGCAGTAACCAGCCCTGCGTTGGACTAGCATCCCATCTAGGTTGAGTTGAATTGCTCCTAGTTGCTTCGTGCCACGGAAACTTGAGATACGCGCCGGTCCGATTAGCCATTTAGCTCAGTCGTATGTGTGCATAAAGATGGTCTATAACCGTGGGGTATAGGAGATGGGTTTTAGAGTATATAAAGAATATATTTCACCAATAGAAGATTTTACTAGGTGAAGAGTTATAACAAATGCGATGAATGTCATTTTAGGAGGATTCCCGTACCCCGGCATAAAAAACAGAGAACTTATGAGACTGCTGAGAAGAGGATACAGAATGGAAAAACCAGATACATGCTCGGAAGAGTTGTAAGTCAAACAGAAGTAGGGATAATTAGGATTGCTTACTCAGTTAGATTATTTCTAAGAAAAAAAGGATGGAATGATAATGCAGGGATGAGGTTTTGTGTTTCAAAATATAAGATCAAGGCACTAATAACTAAAGCTGCAGCGGCTGAAATCGTCATAATATATTGCATAAAAAGTCATACAACATCTGTTCTCTTCTTGGTCCGGCGAAGGTGATCCTAAGACTTAAAGCCGTGAAGGGTCAATTTGTCAGTTTAGAATAAGAAGCTAGCACGATTGACGTGTTTGTTTGCTATTGTTGTTTTCTTTGTCTGTTTTTTCAGGGCCTGTAGTTTGAGAAAAACAGCCCATTTAAGATATTCAAATTAAAGTGTGTTATTAGGCCTTTATTTCCCTTGTGCCTTTATCAACAGCTATCAATTGATGAGGCGCTGCTGGGCGGACAATCCTGATACGCGGCCAACCTTTACCCAGCTGTGCCAAGATCTGGAGGACTGGATGCAAAGAGAAGTTCCTTATCTTGACATGGATCAGCTAGATGAAGATCAACCTTACTATAACGCGTCAGCACTATCATT
>JAHPZR010019599.1:35000-45000 GCA_019787425.1 Platygyra sinensis
CGAACTAGGAGGCCCAGTACCTCAGCATAAGAACATGCGGAGCCTGGAAATGACAAGACGTAGTTAAACTCAAACGTGAACAGCGAAAAAAATATGACCAAAACATTGACTCTATTGCAGAGTAAACTGACCATGTTTTCAAATTATGTGCAATTACCTTCATAACTTGTTTTTGGAAAACGCGAAAACCTGGGTAAGTCGAACGATCAGGCTAAACGGTCAAAAACGGGGAATAGCCTTAGGGGCCAAAAAAAAAATTACGCCACGCCCACGAACGAGGACCTTGGACAAACAAGTAACTGGTTAAAACTAGTGGCAGCATATCTTCCTTTAGTAGAATTCTACTAGTACACTAATGCAAATGCTGTAATCTGATTGGCTGAGCCATTGCACACTATCAGCCATTAGTGTGCAGAAGCTGGAACTCGTCTACGAAATGGCGACGTTTTTTCGTTTTGCCAAAGTTTTGGAGGAAAATTTTGATGAAAATGGATAATTAAAATCCTGGGAAGACTAAACGAAGGGCATTTACGGTTTCTTGACTTAAAAAAAGTTAAAATTATATAAAAATGTTGCGCGCGCGTACACGACTTCAATTTTAATCAGTTGCCGACTCAATCCGGGCGATCTTTTTAAGGTCCAAAGTCTACTGGATAATACGTCCAGAATAATGGAAACCGTTATTTGAATTAAACTTTAGTAAGAATTCTACTAAAACAATTAGATTATTCGCTCTCGATTTCCATGAGGTGATAGTTGATTCGGCCTTCGGCCTCATCAACTATCACCTCACAGAAATCTCGAGCTCATAATCTAATTGTTAAATAGCCCGACTTACGATCTTAGATCGTCTTGTTAAGTTTGTTTCCCCCTTTATAACACGAAATTATTCATTACTTTTTTTTTCTTGTCTGCCCTGTGTCCTTTCAGTGCCTTTTTACTTGAGTGGATTTTTTTTCCACTTGTAGTATAACGTAAGCAACCGATATAGTGCATCTAACCCCCAAAATTTTTTTTCGCTAAAACAATAAAGCTTATTTTGTGGAGTAATTAGCCGCACAAAGTCAGGCATGACGAGAACAATGAATGCTGTGAATATTTGATATGCCGTGTTAGATGCTGCGATTATGTAGATAAACGCCAGTTCAGCTGGAACACACCCCGACGTAAACATTTGCTAGCCGATTCACTTTTGCAAACTGAGAACGGGTAAGTTGAAACAATTTACTGCATTCCAAGATTCTCAAGTAGACAGTGCCCAGTGATATGCTGTACTTGATGTCTCATTCTAATTTTCTTCGTGTGAAAGCCGTTTCGACGGATCGGCAGTTGTTTGTTTCTGTACAGTATACGGACAGGATCAAGCTAAACGAGAACAACACGGGGCACTCTTTTTCAAGGTAGAGCAGTTACATTTTTGAGTACGGAGAACTGAGTGGACAATAACAACGCTAGTTTTCGTCTCCAAAAGCAATCATGCAATGAATTATACGCCGCGCACGAGTGGTTAGTAATAAGACTTATCTCTGAAACTGCAGCCGCCAAACAATCCAAACCTGGAGGAAAATGTCTGATTTTATCACTATTACGGCCTTTAGAGGGGTTCGGTGGATTATGCGGAGTGCGGAGTGTGCGGAGTGCGGAGTGCGGAGTGTGGAAAATGCGGAGTGTGGAAAATGCGGAGTGTGGAAAATGCGGAGTGTGGAAAATGCGGAGTGTGAAAAATGCGGAGTGTGGAAAATGCAGATTTAATTAATATTTTACTTTCCATTCCCATGTGGAAAAACAGTGTAGAAGAACAACTGGAATAATGTTAACAAAGTTTACAAAAAGTCTATGCTGTACACTAACCTCCCTGCGTATCGCGTACCACACGCCGTGTGGTGTCACCTACGTATGATAGCTGACGAAATTTTTTATTAAACATGTCACCGCATCCGTAGTGGTTTTAAATTTGTGTTACATTGTTGTAATTTCCGGTTCAAGTGGAAGCTATTCCAGTTGATTCCGGTTTAAATAATAAGCCATTGTAGTTGATTTCCACGTGCTTTTAAGCCCTCATTGGTGTCCTCGAGCCAGAGCGCCAGATCGCCATAATTACTGTTCTTTAGAGCTACAAAAAACTATTGTTCGATGTAGCCATGAAAATGTAAGGATACATCCCGTTTTTAAAGACTATAGATCGATTGTTAGTATCGTGAATTCACAATAATGCTAAGCGCATTGATTTCAATCTTTCATTTACCTTTCGTTGCTGTTCTTTAGAGCTACAAAAACTATTGCCGGTTCGATTTAGCCATGAAAATGTAAGGATGCATCCCGTTTTTAAAGACTATAAATCGATTGTTAATATCGTAAATTCACAATAATGCTAAGCGCATTGAATTCTATCCGTTATTTATCCATTCGTTAATGTTCTTTAAAGCTACCAAAAAATATTTTTCGATTTAGCCATGAAAATGTAAGGAATCATCCAGTTTTTAAAGACTATAGATTGATTGTTAATATCGTGAATTCACAATGATGCATTGATTTCTATCTTTTATTTATCTATTCGTTAGTGTTCTTTAAAGCTACCAAAAATATTGTTCTATTTAGTCATGAAAATGTAAGGATAATGCTATGCTGTTGATTTTTGTTAATTTAAACGAATGTGTCACGATATTATAAAACACCCTTTCGATGAGAATATAAAGGAATTAAAGTAGCAGTGTCACTAGGAGTTTGCTATTTTATATCACTTCTCTGCTAAAATCACTACTTTGAGGTTTTAATCAAAATGCTTCTGTAAAGCTACGACTAAGATATCAAATGAATTTTATCAGAGAGGGCTAACCATAATAAATTCCTTGAGGATTTTTGGAACAGGTAGCATCAAAACTCGAAAAAATTAGCAATTTCAATCCGTTTCCATCCATGCCATCCGTAGCGACAGGCGACAGGAAACAGTTTCATTACCCTCAAATAGTCTTCAATAACAAACCTAGATCACCTTCTACTTTTGCCAAATTGCGTGACAATGCCCTTTAAAGATGATTAATGAAAAAAATTTCCACACTCCGCATTTTCCACACTCCGCATTTTCCACACTCCGCATTTTCCACACTCCGCATTCTCCACACTCCGCACTCCGCACTCCGCACACTCCGCACTCCGCATTTTCCACACTCCGCATTTTCCACACTCCGCATTTTCCACACTCCGCATTTTCCACACTCCGCATTTTCCACACTCCGCACTCCGCACTCCGCACACTCCGCACTCCGCATAATCCACCGAACCCTTTAGAGGCACAAAGCTGATATGGTAACAAAAATATGTAACGATTATCGCACGCAGATGTCGTCGGAAAATTTGATTACTCCCGGAGTGACTCAGACAGACAAACCACAAATCCCCTGCCTGCTCTGCTGCTTCTTTGAGATCAACGTGCGGAACGACATTCAGCCAGCGAGATTGATTTTGTAAGTCGACGGCTACCGCTCTGGCTCTTTTAGAGTTTAGAGAAACTTGCAACATGTATCTTCGAAATGCAGATTTTGAGAGAGGGCGCCAAAATGTGATGTACTTCTAATGTACAAATGCTGTTTATGAATACATATTTACATATTTCCTTAGCAAAAAATGATATTGTCATTGTGCATTCCGATGAATCACTCTTAAGAGAGCTAGCAAGGGCCAGGTGTCACGAAAACTCAGACCTTCGGAAAAGAGTTAAAACTCGTCTCAATTCTTATCACCTAAAATGTTTTATGGTCACCCAATGTTCATAGACAATAGCCAGAAAGGATCGAGATATTTATCTTCTCCGCTTTTACGCGTACGCGCTGCCGCGTCCGGTAGATACAAATGAAACTGACTTCGATTTGAACAACATTATAGCGACTCTGTCTTTCTATTTAAAAATACCGTAGACTGCGAGCAGTCTCTCTTTTCCTTGAAAATCCGTGGGAAAGAACGCCAAACAAGTAAGCGTGCGAACGTGACTGTGAGCATGACGAGGGAGCGGCGTCTTCCAACGCCCACGCTACTAGCGGCTCGCGGCATCGCCGCTCCCACGTCACGTAATCACGTTGGCACACTTACTTGTCTTGCGTTCTTTCCCACGCATTTTCGAGGAAAAGAGGGACTACTCGCAGTCTAAAAATACCGTGGTTGTAATCAGGCATGATATAAAACGAAATTGCAGCGTTAAAACTGATTAATAATTTAAAAAAAAAAAAGTAAAACGTTTCGCTCACTTCGGTGACCTTCATCAGTTACGTATGCAAATATGACTAACGATGGTAAAATAGGCCAGTAGGTGACAAATATGCATAACACGTGTGCTAAAAATGTTCTAAAATTCTTGAGATTGAGGTACACACGCAGCCTCCCACGCAGACGTTCTTAGGCTTGTCACGCGTTTCTTCCCACGAACGTTGGGAGGAACGTCTGCGTGGAAGGCTAAGTACACAAGTGGAAACTCAACGTGCTCGTTGATTAAGTTCTCTTCCTTATTGGAATACCACTTTCTTCGGTAAAAAATCTCGCCAGCAAATGCCATCCAAGTGTCGGCTGCCATTTTAATGCTTTTTAGGTTTTCACTGTTTGTTCGACGCGACATGCCCAGTGATAAACCGGAGAAGATTAGACTGCAAAACAGTCGTTTTCGGACCTTTGCGGAAGGCGCGAAGCGCCGTAAGCGTGAACCTCGAGTGTGAAGCGCGCGAGCCTATTCTCACTATTCTCTCTCGCCGTTTTTACACTCGCTCCAGACCTTTCGTTCGAATATGGCCGTCGCTCGCGTTCGCAAAAGATACGACTGTTTTGCAGTCTAGGAGAAGATAAATATCTCACTCTTTTCCGGTTGTTGCCTATGAACATTGCGTGACCGTTAAACATTTAAGGTGATAAAAATTGAGACAAGTTGAAATGTTTTTTCTTCCGATTTAAGGAAGAGTGAGTTTTCTGGGTCTGAGGTTACGGTGTCTGAGGTGTGAGGTCTGGGTTTCGGTGTCTGAGTATTTGTAACACCCGCAGGGCCCGTTTCTCTAAAGCCCCGGAAACTTTTTGGGTCCTTTAAGCCGCACATGAAACTTCCCGCATGAAGGTAACCTCTTTTTATATCAAGAATTTCAGCTTATTAAACAGGTCTGTAATCCTGAGGTTCGAGATTTTGCTATGGCTTTCCGGATGCGAAAACTTTTCTGGACCTTCGAGAAACGAGCTTCGGATCAGGAAAGAAGTGAAAAAAATAAAGAAACAAATCCGATCCGATCCGTAATGAAACTGGCCCGTTCTTTCTTTGCATGATTCCCATATATTGCCTCGCTAAAATCGTGGATTAGGGAGTGTGTTTGATGTATTATGTGGCTGCTCTGTGATGGGGAATGTTATAATTGGTTTGTGCTTCGAAATGCATGAGGTGTAGACTTTCAGAGAGTAAACTATAAGTAAAGGTCTCGAGGTTATGACCTTGTTAATTCCTTGCCTCGTAGAATTGGTAAATTTGTGTCGTAACCTTAATTCTTACCATTTGTCGTCGCCGAGCTACATAGGTCTAACCATGATTAAACTCGGTGATCCCCGGTGGGTGTATATGATCCCCGGTGGGTGTATATGATCCCCGGTTGGTGTATATGATCCCCGGTGGGTGTATATGATCCCCAGTGGGTATATATGATCCCCGGTGGGTGTATATGATCCCCGGTGGGTATATGTGATCCTCGGTGGGTGTATATGATTCTCGGTGGGTGTATATGATCCCCGGTGGGTGTATATGATCCCCGGTGGGTGTATATGATTCTCCGTGGGTGTATATGATCCCCGGTGGGTGTATATGATCCCCGGTGGGTGTATATGATCCCCGGTGGGTGTATGTGATCCTCGGTGGGTGTATATGATTCACGGTGGGTGTATATGATTCTCGGTGGGTGTATATGATCCCCGGTGGGTGTATATGATCCCCAGTGGGTGATATGATCCCCGGTGGGTGTATGTGATCCTCGGTGGGTGTATATGATTCACGGTGGGTGTATATGATTCTCGGTGGGTGTATATGATCCCCGGTGGGTGTATATGATTCCCGGTGGGTGTATATGATCCCCGGTGGGTGTATACAAGCTTAGATAGTTTTTTGTAATATGTATGCGCTTCGGTTCTCCCAGTTCAATAATTATGTGTGCCTCGTTTTGGAGTGTGCTTATTGGACCGCCATTTTGAATGTTGCAGTTTTTAAGATGCCACACAATAGTAAAGAAGAAGTCGCATTAAATTGAAAGAACACTTTGCAGTTTTGTTTCGAGTTTACTCGTAGCACGAGTCAATTTCGAGTCACGAGTCAAGTTCGAGTCACGAGTCAGGTTCGAGTCAGGCTCCAATTTTTTTTTTTTAGTTTTTTTTTCGATTACACTGATGATGTGAGAGCAGTAACCAGAAATATTAACTTCTTAGTAGGCGACATTTTTCATTCCCGATCAAAAGAGCCATTACTGCTGCGTATTGCCGTTGCCTCACCAAGATACACGACAACTTTCAATATTAATACATTTTCTAAGAATATTAAGGCCTCAAATTTGCACATACCTGAAGAACATGCCCCATTTACCTGATATACCGGAAAAACAGACGGTGAAAGGAGTCGAAGCCAGGCATATTTAACTTTCGCACCAGAGCCATCTTGTTGCGTCCACAGGGAACCGAAGATAAACACAATAGATTCTAATTCCTCGCGGTCAAGACAAAATGATAAAGAACTGCGTTAATACCAAGCTGGTGAAAAAATTGCGTACACAGATTACACTCAACTTACCTGCTCAAAGTGAGATCAATGTAAACCCCATCCTGTGAAGGAAATCAAGAAATTATCAGACCATTTCACTTCGCGAAATTAAACTGAAAGGCTACAGAAGTTTTATTTCTCCCTTACAAGTAATTTCTATGAGCACGCATACCTCAAGAGTTCTCAGGTCGTCTTTTTCTACGAAAGAAACACGAAAAGTAATTTGTAAGAGTTGCATCATTTCAAGTTAAGACCGGACAAAACATTCAAGTTAGAATTGCTCATACGATCAATTCTCAGCATGGATTCGACAGAAGACAGGGAAAACGAAGTACTTACCACGTGCAGCCATAGTGGAGCGAAAAGACAACCGGCTGGTTGCCCTGTGCTTTTAACCCTGTGCTTCGGATGTAAAATGGCGCAAAAAACACCTGACCGTAGCTTCAGCTTCATTCCTCAATAGCACCAGGGTAAGCCATTCACGAATATCATAAATAGCGAGAATGAAAAAGGAATTGGAAAAATTTCATTCAAAATACTGCTACCAGCAAAGGTCATCTCGCGATCGCGTCGGACAGGAAAAAAAATGTTTGTAATATTTCGAGCAGACGTCATTGTGGAAGCACTAACCACAGTGACAGCCGTCAAGACATGAACAAAAAAAAATTAAAAAACGAGAAAAAAAACTTGGAACTTGGCTCGAGCCTGACTCGTGACTCGAAGTTGACTCGTGACTCGCTGCGTGCGATATAAACTCTTTTGTTTCGTTCATCATAATGCAACGATGTATAATTTATCGCCAAACACGACCAAGTTGACAACACAGGAACGGTACACAGTAAATGCTCGGGTAAATGTTAGCTGTCTTGACTCGAGTATGCGGAAAAACATTATGGCAGATTTGAGATGAAGTCCTTTATTTAAGCGCCAATGACGTTTACTGTGCCTCAACGTAAGTTGCGGAAAAAACGTCAATCGCCTCTGCAAAACAATCTTTGTGGGTGGCTGCTCCAGCAGCAGCAAAGCTGTCAAAAGCCTAGACCATCAGTATTTCATTTTTCACCTGATTTTCCTGTCTAGAATATAACCCTAGCGGGGTTCTCCAAGAAAAATTGGGTGTGGGTGTGCAGCCTGCTTCCCAAAAGTTCGAAAACCTTTACCCTATTTATCACGAAAAACTGTGATTTTCCCTAAAACGATAATAGGTCAAATACTACTGCAAGGCTGATACAACGTCGTATTTCGGCTGACCAGACCAGCCTTCTTCAGGTTTAGATGTTACTAAAATATAAAAAAAGGAATTACAATATTTATAAATAGTGGTGGTTGTTGCAACACATATTTCGAAACTAAAAGGAGTGGCGGAAATTTTGTCCGAAAAACATTGATTCCCCGTAAAAACAATACACCAGCTTTGCATTAGTTACGTTTAGATGTTGCTGCTTTCCGGCAATATTTAGAAAGCACACGAAGTCCGTAACATTTTTGTTTAAACGATCGACGAAGATCCCGCCGTTTTTCAAACTTGGAGCAGTCCAAACTCGCTCATGCTTATTACGCGTTTCCGCTGAGATTGGCCTGGCGCGAATTAAGGCTAATAAGATAAGCAAATCGATCGATGTTGACGACTTCCACATGTTCCTGTTAATATCCATATCGAATGTTGACAATTCGAAGAACGCGATAAGGGGCCAACCATTTTACTCTGGGGGTGGGGGGGGGGGGTGATTTGGTATGTGCATAATTTTTTTTTTTCCGAACCCTTTATTCACACTGATTTTTTTTTGTTGGGGTATGTGCTTGCAGGATATTTTTTTCTGCCTCGAACATTCTGCATGACATTTTTTTTGGTGGATAGGTTGGTAAAAAGGCATCCATTATAAATCAAATTATAAAGGATCTGGCAAAAGAATCTTTGAAAAAATGTATTAATTTTTATCTATTAAAGAGTTTTCAACTGGCCTTTATAATACAGTACATGTGGGTGGCATGGTGGTGTAGTTGTCAGCACGTTGGTCTTTCGATCCGACTTTTATAGGTTGGGAGATAGGAGGGTCGGTGGTTCAAGGCCTGATCTGCATTTTTTGTATAGATAATAGCCTATTGGAGAGCCACATTCTATTGTATTTATTTTACTGAAAAACATTTATGAAGAAATTGTGTCATTGGCTTTTTAAGATAACAGCCCAGTTTATAGTGATTTTTGACTCCATGAGAAAGTTAATGTCATACTTACAGTTTATATTAGTATATGGAATTATTGTTGGGATGAATTGCTGATTTCATTTACCTATCAATTTAAATCACAACGTTTTAAAGCTTTATGCTTATATTTTGAAAAAAAATGGATGCGATTACGGTTAAAGTTATATAAAAGTGTTTTTGTGATAGAAATGCAGCTCTTGATTTTATTTATCACATTTTCAAACCATTTTGGCGGCAACAATATTTCATTCTGATTTCAATGATCTGTTATACATCTAAACCCTCGCGCAGCCTAGAGCAAATACACAAAGCGCTATAATTAAATGGCTGTTGTATTAAACCTAATACTGTTTTAAATCCTCTAATTATTTGCCTGGATGGAGAAAATATATATTTTAATATATTAGAAGTTACTGTTTGGAGCTGCTTCACGTTTATATAATTATTTATTATGAAGGTGATCAAATTTCAATTGTACTATAGACGAAAGAGGATATGTATTAAAATAAAGGAGCTATAGAGTATTTTTTTGGAATTGATATTTAGGGTAATAGCAGTTATTACATCTTAATTTATATGTTCTTTTGCATCTATCTGACTATGAGAGACTGACGATTTAAGTGATTGTTTCATAGTCTTTGCAAAATCACAAGTTGTCTACAGTTGAAATAGTTTATATTAATTGCGGGCGAGCAAAACCGAGCCCGCAGACTAATCTTGACACTGGTGGTCAGCGGCACTTTCTTAAAGGGTACAGCGCTAGAGCCGACTTAAATTAAAATGTGAGCACATTCTTAGCATTCCTTTGTTCTTCCAACTTGAATGAATGGTATGTGAGGAAACGGCGGAGCAAAGGCCCTGGTGTTGAGTTCAAGGTCCATGGCATTGCCAGATTTCATACGGTGGGAGCCTGGGTACGAGTCCGTGTATTATGGGATTAACAACGCAAGACCCATATATTCAGAAAGAGCATACCGAGCTTTACAAAATCCTCAAGTTTCGTGTTAATTGTATAAGTGATTTGCAAAGTTT
>JAHPZR010019599.1:50000-90578 GCA_019787425.1 Platygyra sinensis
ACCAATGAGGACACTTAGTGATGCTTATCATGAGGAATTTGAATCTCATTAGCGTTCAGTCCTGGACATATCTGGAGGTAGTGACGTCCCATGACGTCAAATGAGATTATAACCAAGAAAACATAGATGATGTTGTCGAGCAAGCTAGAGACTATCTAGCCGTAAATATAAAACATTTCTGAAATGCGTCATAAAAAAGAAAAAAAATCCGAGGGGTATTACGTTCACCATCCCTTCCCTTCCCTGTGCTTGTACACCACGGTAGGAAAATAGATACCGAAGGCTTACTTGCTTACGTCAGCATGAACAACATTTCTTTGCAATAAGTTGGAATCAAGTTAGAATCGATACATGCCCCCTTACAAAAGGATGTAAAGAGCAACATGCATTTTTCTCTTTTTTTTTTCCATTTACAACTGAAAGAAGCGATGCAAAGTAGTTTTCGAAGTTGATCGTTATGTTCTTTAATTTATAATATGTATGTTTCATTGAGATAAATGAAGCACTGTCTGTTTTCATCTGGTGTTTGATACCCGATAAGCCTAATAATTTGGTGTATGCTATAACTGATACCTACGATCTGATAAGCTACCTTTCCAAGCTTCCAGTTAGACTAGTACCTAATACATTAAGTGCGTTACTGTTATCAAATCAAAAACATCATTCCAGGAGCCCGTTTCTTCAACGCCCCGGAAACTTTTCGGGCCCGAAAAGCATTTTTGGCGCATCTGTATCTAAAAACGGAGAAGTGATTACTCCTGAGACTTTTCGTATGAAGAGAACCTCTGATCGTGTTAAGAATACTTGAATAAAACAGCTCTGTGATCATAAGGCTTGCGGGATCCTCGAGAAACGGGCTCCTGCTTTGAAGAGTTATAAATCTTTACCAGAAGGTGTTTCTGTTCACAGGAATACACCCTAACGCCTCTCGTTGGTTGGTCAAAAATCGTAAGATTAAAATGGTGGGAATAGACACACCTTCCATAGATAACGGTCAGTCAAAGATTTACGAATCTCATCAGATTTTCTACAAGGAAAACATTCCAGGCCTAGAAAATGTCGCCCACATGGACAAGCTGCCTGCAAAAGGATTTACACTGTACGCTGCACCGATGTTCATCACTGGCGGAAGTGGCGGACCATGCCGAATATTCGCCCGCTTGGATGAAGACGACAAGAAAGATTGCATTGGGAGCAGTGCTGTCAAGTTTAAGGGCGAGGTTTTGTTTTTAGGAATAACCTTGTCCCTTTTGTTCGGATTTCTGCAGTATCCTTAGTTAATCTTGTGGCAATCCTTTTATAAACTTCAATATTTTCGAATAGCTGCCGTTTTTGTATCCTTTTTAGTATTGTTTTATCTGGTATGTTGTTTTAGAAAACAATTATTTGCCGACGCTGTTACTTTACATTTAAGAGACTTACTAAAACTCAGTACACATTTGTATGCACCAAACGTCAATGTGACACATTTAGCAGCCAATAAATGATTCTAACAAAATCACGGCACGAATGAGGGTGTCGTACTCTAGGTCATGTATTTTCAACTCACACTGTTATTCGATCCACATCACCGACAGTGCTTAACGCTCCGAAACAATGCCAGTCCTCCCTTCATTTTAGGGTAACCTGAAATTCTTGCAAAATGGATCTGGGTGTGGTGATGTGGAGTCAAAATTCATGCTTTACCGATTTCCAATTTTTTTGCTATATCGTTCCCATGGAAACATCGATTATCTTGAAAATCACATTCAACCGAACTTCAATCCTTTTCCAAAAACTGATGTTATTTTCACATCGATCAGATCAGGGGAAGTTTGGTAAAACGCCAGTTGAAAATGCTAGGTATGGTCCGGAAAAAAACTATCGAACCACCTATGAAACGAGCAAGGAATATTCCACAATAAGTGAAAAATGACAAAAAGCGATTACGTGGCACTGGGTAAGATATAGAATGGCATTTAATCACATATTTAACACTTTTCAATCAGTCTGCATTTTGTACCGACATTGTAGTCTGCAGTCTATATTTTGTACCTAGTCTGCACACAGGCGGCCCAAGTTCACAATGCGAGGAGTTATATTGTTTTGGCATTGTGAGCCTGGACCGCCTGTGGTCTGCATTTTGGAGCCGTCTGCAGTCTCTCAGTATTCGCAAACACGTGACATTCTCAGTGCTGGGATATTTCTCAAGTTTAGCTTTGAGCTTTTCATTCCCCGTCTTTTCTGACAAAAGAATATTGAAAAATAACCGCCAGACCTTCGCGAAGGTCGTCGCCGGGGCATACCCACGTTATTGCCATCTTTGCCCGCAGAGGTGAGGAGCGCGGAGAAGTCCATGTCCTCAGATTTGGCGGGCCCGTCAGCAGAGGGCGGTTTCACCGGCCTCATCGGGTTCGTCTTGCCCGTCCAGGAGCACTGAACTCACATTCTCGTATAAGTTGGTCAGCTGGCTCAGATCTGAAGCCAAGGAAATTTGAATATATCCGAGAAAGCGGTAGCTGAAGGCAAATTCTGGGCGCCAATGTCCGTCAACGTTCCAGGACTGCGCTCGTAATTTGTATTATCTTCTGAGTCCCGGCCGGACGTAATTATTATTATTTGCACCCAACTACGTTAGGGCCTAAATTGGATTACGATTTTGACGCTAACTACGCTAACCTCTCCAGCAATTCGTGTCAGTAGGTTTCTAGCGTAGAAAAACCAAGCTCCAAGAAATTGTCTGACTTACCGCGTTAAGCGCAAATCGTGCAATGACTTGCGTAAGCACCGTACTATCTTATGGGATCTCTGCCCTCTGGTCATGCGATAGAATACCCCTCATGCCGACGTACTGTAAAGGAATTGTGAAGGCAGGGCCGTACATAGCGGGGGGGCAGTTGCCCCCGCCAGGAAAACTAATAGGGGTGAGAACAAAACGTCCGACTAGAAACCCTGTCTGTATACGGGAGATCCCTGTGAAGGTTTGTGGAGTTTGCCCCCGCAGACAAAAAATCCTAGGTACGGCCCTGAAAGGGCTTTTGGTGATTGTCTTATCGATGATGATGAAAAAATAGCTTCTTCTAAAAGCATACCGAAATCAAGACGAGTGCAAAAGCCATACCCTATTTGAGACCAAAATAGCCAAAATCGAAGACACACAAACCCGTCTCAAGCAATGGGTCGCGTTACTGACCCTCAAACTGAAATCCTGTTTGGCGCAAGGACTTAGCAATGTCCCCAAGTAAACTGACCCGCGCAGTTCAATTTATCAGCAAAAGAACGTGTACTCAAATAGCTTTCCAGCGCAACTGTTTATACCTAGCAGCAGAATATTTCTAACCTTTGCCGAGCCATCCTTGTAAGTATTTCGTTTTTCACCACCCGATCGACCCACATTTTCGCAAAACAGGGAAGCAAAAGTGTTTTAATTTTGATTCATTACTCGCCCTTGCTTCGTGGGTGTTCGCAAGTTAAACAACTTTGAACTAAAATAGTCAAGGCTCGCTTCGCATCACTTATCTGGCAATAGATAATGCATTAGGTCTGCATAACTGCGGCAAATAGTCTTTCGACGCCCGCGCTACTACCGGCTCGCGGGAATACAAGAGAATACAAGGGAAAACATCGGCAGGTATGTTTTGCAGGTTGCAGCTGCAGGTTGCAGGTTGAAATTTAATTACAACTGGAAAATCGCTGACACTAATTAACAATTGGTTCATGCTTTAGCGTGCACTATCGAGTTATGGAGCACGCGGGAAGTTTGGAGAGCACGAAAGAAGCGTAAGAGTTGCCCGAGGCGTAGCCGAGGGTAACTCTAGCTTCTTGAGTGCTCTCCAAACTTCCCAAGTGCTCCATAACTCGATAGTGCACAGCTAAAAGCATGAACCAATTGTTTTATAACATAGCCGGTGGAATTGTGCATAAAATCCGACGCGAATAACGGACAACAATATCAGAAGTGATTGTTCGCGGTAAGCGAAATAAACAAAATAGGAATTGGTTTTATTTCAATCTTTCTTTTGAAAGCTCGATTTTCATATTTAACAATTTCAAAACGGAAAAATTTAAGCTTACCTTTGAAGGATGAAACAGACCAGTTTGTAACTTGTTTGCTTTTACCAGTGTCTTTCTGTCAGAATTGCATTTCACCCTCGAACAGTGAAGCGAATCGTGATGGCGCCGATGCCGAGTCTCCTGTTCCGTTGTTTTTCTCTTTTTCTGCCTCATTTAAGAACTCCAGCCCAAGAGAAAAGGTCGGAAATTGTCTTTGTTTTGGGACTGGTGGGTGGAGTCTCTGTTTCTATCCATTATTGTCGCGAAATATCTGAATATTTTTCCCCACGCTTACAATGGCCGCTCGCGCGAAAAAAAAATTTTCTGGCAAAGCGATTTGCTCACGCCATCAGCGCGAGAGTGCACCATCGGGATTTTAAGCACGCTTACGTATACTAAATTTGATTGCGTGGCTCTGCTAGCTATGTTATAAAAATAATTAATAACCCATATACTCGTCAGGGATTCTTACATAAAGTACTGCGAGTCTTTCACAGGGTTTCATATGTTTAGTCAAGTACGGGATGCCAACGAATTTCATCATTTGCTTGAAACAGATATAGAAGTATTCTCTTTACTTTTGGAAGTAAGCTTAACTTGAACATTCCTTGCTTCCATAGTAATAGGTGTCACCCTCTTTAAATGTTAGATTAATGATTCGATCGCTATAAGTAGTTATCGATCGACACGCTGGGACCAGTGAAGTCTCTTCAAAGCCATCTGGATGGCCGCTTCATCCACAGATGTTTCCATCGATTCCAGATTTGGCTCGGGTCTTCACTCAACAGCAGAAGATTGCCAACACAAAAGAAATGAAATAATATAAGATTTTAACCGACGGAATAATATTAGCACAAGCTCATTGCCCTTTCATTTTGGTACTCACAGGGAAGAAACCACATTCAGCAACTATTTCAGATGATATTTCAGATGTTTTTTTCAGAAACAATAATTCGTTGCAGGCTTAAAATCATAGGAACATACTCTCCTCCCATCGCTTCGACCCGTTTGGCGTTTAGGTGGAAGCAACCTTAAGCGGCCTTCACACGGCAAACTAAAGTTGGCAAACTCGTGTCGGCAAACTCAAGTTGATGTGTGTGAACGGCACAAAAACAGTCGGCAAACAAGTTGGCAAACTGTTGGCGACAAATAGAACTTGCCTCCATTCTCGCCAACTTCTTCGCCAACTTTTTCGTGTTGGTAAACTCGTATCTGACGTGTGAACGGTTGGCCAACATGTGTTGATAATTTTCAACCAATAAAAACGAGCTCTATTCAGGTGATTTATTTGCGTGACACTTCACAAAATGGGGTCGCGAGTCAACACTTTTTAAATTTAATATCAAAGCGGTTCACAATTGTCCGGCTGTTCGGGACGTTTCATCTATAGCATACAAAGATATTAAAAACAAACAAAACAAAACGGAGGAGCGCGCGGACAAACTTGGTTTCGTCCAAACCTTTCTAATTCTCCACCCAGCGCTTTCTGGTTCTTCTCTTCTTATCCTCTGTTTCACTATTGTAGGTGATTGAAACTGCACTAAAAAGCGGCCATGTTGGAAATTGCCGTGTTTGTTATTTGCCACGAGTTTGACGCGTGAAGGTACGAGTTTGCCAACTTTTTGAAGTTTTCCAACACGAGTTTGCTAACTAAAGTTTGCCGTGTGAAGGCCGCTTTACTGAGCGATCGTAATCAGCGTCATGTAACGGAAACGGAAGTCTACTGCTTGTACGTTTCTTTAAGTGTCAACGGTTTTCAGTTATAACTAAATTTCAACCTGCAACCTGCAAAACATACCTGCCGGGAAAACATGGGAACAAAGGGGAATATAAGAGAAGTCATGGGGAATATACAAGAGAATACAGTGGAATAGCAGCATACAAGAGAATACAAGTTCTAAATACACTAGAATAAGGGATACATGAAGTACTTAGGTGCACGTCGCCCGCTCACAGTCACGCTCGTACGCTTACTTGTCCTTTAGAGGGAAAGAGAAACTGCTCTCAGTCAATATCGGGCTTTACAGAAACACAGTCAAGAATTTCGCGAAGGTAAGTAGATTTTCTTGAATGTTTTTTCTTATCTCCAAACTGTCTTTCAACAAAAGCTTCCACTTTCGACAGAAATTAAATGCGTAATCGGGTAGTCAATAAAATTATTCACAAACGATCCAGAGACTTTGGTTGTATTAAACAGAAAGCTCCGGCTTTGCCAGTGGCTTTAACACTCAAACAGTTCAAGCTCTCCCATCAATATCAAACAAGTAATGAATTTACTAATCGGTATATTTTACTGGTAATTTTCGCTTCAATATTCCATGTTTGAAAAGAGTACTGTTTACTACGCAAAATATAACTTCAAACTTGAATGCTGACCTTATAATCCCTACATCATTGTTCTCCAATACCATGTTGCTGATATTCAATTTGTTCGCCATGTTCTCGCACATCGATTCACACTGGGAGTATCAACGTTAACATCAGCTTATATGCAAATACGGCCTAAAGTCTATTTAAATAAAAATTTGGCGCATTATGGGGGCAAACATTTAAAGAAACCGAATGTTCTTTTGAACTTTGCAAACGTCCGCCGCAACATTGCTATTGGATTCACAGTTTGAGTCGAGCAAGTTGCAATCCGCGCGCTGAGTTGCTATCGCTTTCGCCCTGTTTTCAAATAGCATTTGAATAGCAGTTTGCAAATCGAAATTCTTGACTGTGGCTTATTATGACTAACATACATTATAATCGTACCACGACGTCTGGTCAGTTCAAAACAGGCATAAATCGCATAAGTTCGGTTATCGCCAAACGGTATCCAATATTGTGAACAAATTCCTTCAACGCGGGACGTAATCATGGATTTGCCATTTAGGTTAGTTTTAAGATATGGAAAAATAAATAACCAAGGGTACTCCCTGTTGATAGTTCACAGTTGGCCGGTTAGTTTGAGCATAGTTAATAAAGCGGAATGGTTAGGAAGCCCCGAAAACATCAAATGAGCAAACAAAGATGCCAAGATTTAGGTTGGAAGGTCCATGACCTTGCAAAATCTTTTGTTTTGCGCTTGTACACTATGCATGAATTACGTAACTAACACGTTTCTATTGGTTAGTTCCTCAGTACGGAGTAAACAGCTATTGTGTTATGTGCAAGGTCGAGGCCAGTACAACAAGGGACTTTGTCGGGTTTCATAACCATTCCCCTCTATTAACTATGCTTTCAGGTAGTTAAATTCCTTATTGTGAGTTATTGTACATCGTGACTTTGAAGGTTCTGCGATAGCTGATTTCCTTTGGATGTTTTTTTAAATCACAAACGTCTGCCACTGCCGATCTCTAAGAATTTTGAGCGTGCTCGCAAACAAGGAAAGAAGGCTCTTGGGTTGCTTTGTTGACATATGCTTTCCGCGCTTGCCTCAGTTTCGAATCAGAGCGTCTCAGTTTTCAATAAGACCGAAGAGTCACTCTCTCTTACCTTCAAATACACTCTTCGGTAAATGTCTGGTCCACAAGGCAAAGTGTTCCTAAAAGCTTAAGAGACATGTTAACTGTCGTTCCTGTCAATATTGATAAATGTCTGCAAAAAAAAAATATTTTTATGATGTTACGATCTGCTAGTTGTCAATTCCTTGAAGAAACGTTAACGGTGTGCAGCTTCTTTTTTTTCACGCGATCAGCAATATCTTGGTAGTCTAAACTTTTTATCGGTGGAAATCAAGATTGTAACTTTTATATTGCTCACGTTACCTTACTTAGGTCAACACTTGGGAATAGTCGGCTAAAATCAAGGTAGAATATGTTTTAGTCAACCTCGATAACCTCGAAGGAAAATATGCTAAGTAGTTCGGTGCGCAGTGGCACTTAGGGTTTATGTGAATTGCGCATGACATTATGCTAGCCTAATTGACAGTTTGACATTGATTTGCTGATGTATCAGGCAGTTGCCTCTTTAAAAGGAACGTGACGAGTTTGCTCGTAGCTGTTGTAGTTGTAGTTGTAACAGTTGTATACAGTCAAGAGCTGAAGTATGAAAACGTGACAACTGTACTAGAGAGATCATCAGTGAAAATTAAAAAGTGAAGTAACCAAACAGAAGAGTGTTGGAGTGATCTGCTAAACTTCCCCGAAAGATTGCTCTAAAATAATTATGATTTCAACCCGTGTTGTTTTTTTTTTTTCCATAAAACCACGTCACTTTCTCCAATTCTCACCAAGACTAGGAAAAAGAAAAAAAGAGAGAAAAAAAGATCAAAATAAAAGTCAAAACCGTTCAATAGATAAAGTCCAGAATCTGAGAAAAGAAAGAAGGTAAATATGCAAAGACTCGCCACAATTCAGGTCACAGCAAGATATGCGGAGAAATTAAATTTTGTAGCCAAATTTATAGAGATTTGTATAGAGGCGCCATGCTGATGCCAAAACATCTGTCAGTGAGTTTTCCTTCAAAGCGTAAAAATATTTCTCGATGAACTCTAAACCATTAAATTAATACTTTATCGTGAATACTTTTGTTCTTGGGCCGTCGTAGTTGCACATTTTGATGAAGACGTGACGTTTCGTATGTACTCTACATACATGTTCAAAAGTAACCGTTGAAATTTAAAACAGCTATTTATAGATAACAAAGGTCAGGGCACTGGAACCTAGAATAAGCAAATACGTAACAGTAAACAATAAAACTAGAACAGATTAATAAAGTATCAGCTTTTCACTTCCAACGTTGACTTTGAAAGTTGGCTCAGGTTATGGAATAAATAAGGTTTCTTTGATTTTGCAATGGTAGCCTGTTTTGCCCTTCGCTAAAATATGAAAATGATCCCACTTGATGTTATATCCAGTGGCCTTGCCGTGGTTAGCAATGGCTGAAGTATTGTCATTTTTAGCGAGGGCCTTAAAGTGTTCGGTTTTCCTATCGTGAAGCCGTCGTTTAGTTTTACCAATGTACCAATTTAGTTTTATCAGTTAAGTTTTACCAATGCTGGGATTGTGATGGTTTTTACACTGGTGAAACTAAACATCATGCATCGCAATCGTGCATTACACTTTTACCCGTGACCTTGAGTGTCCTTGGCATGATTACTGTTTATTACATGGCTAGCTCCACGAGGGGGCAAGATTAACCAGATCGCGCGCGGTGATTGGCTGCCCCAGCGGGCAAGACGGGAGGCAGCGTGGCCGAGTGGTTAGGGCGCCGGACTTGAAATCCGGAGGTCGCGGGGTTCAAGTCCCGCTCTGACCACTAAGCTGGAGTTGTTTCTCGGTGGACCCTAGTTCAACTCCTCTGTCATGCTTGTAAATAGCCAACTGGTCTGCCTCCCGCCAGTTGGGATTTTTAAGCCTCTTATCAGTTCATTTGAAATATTTGTTTCCTTCAGTTTGAATGGCATGCCTGTGAACTAGCTGGGTGTAACTAAGTGCATGACCACTATAAACAAACATTTGACTTTTAATTTTTTTACATTAACCGCTCGGGACTACCCGCTGTATATCCCGCAAAAAATTTCCCTGAAAGCCATATTATAAATGCTTTATTGACCAAGCTTGTTCGGTCAGCTGGATATTGGCCTTGTTCTGTTTTTGCGAGTTTATTGACCTCTATTTCGTCTGGGTCAATAAACACGCAAAAAAAACTTGGCCAATATCCAGCCATCTTGGCCGAACAAGTTGGTCAATAACCCATATATAATCTGCAGCTACATGACGTCACAGGCGCTGTACGTTTACGGCCAATTAGAAAAAGCAATAGTGAGTTCAATGTACAGTAAATAAAGATATCTGTAAGCCGCAGGAAAACTTTCTGTCTTTGGTATTTTTTAATCATATTTATTATTATTATTATTTTTCAGAATATCTGAAAGAGGTGTTATTTCCACTTTGACTTAAGGTGAATATGGTTATCAACGTTTATTTTAAAATTAGAAAAATTGAGCAATTTGCTTCTCTTCTGCGTTTCGAATAACGACTAAAATTGTTCTCTTTGAGAATACCACGCGGTCAGTAAAGCCAAGAACATTCCAATTTCTTCTATTAAGGCGAATTTCACTCAGGTTGTCGAAATGTCCGTCACCGGTTTATTTCCACTTTTGCAGCAGAAAACATGAATTCTGTGGTAAGATTAGCGTTCAGTGCAATGGTTTGGTTTCCACTGCTCGGAGCGTCAGAAGAATCACCATGGATTGAGCTCTCTTATCCATTTAACAATGAGACCATCTACTGGCCCACGGTAGAGAGTTTCAAACACACCAAGGTTTTTGAAAACTTCACAGCTGCCGGTTTTTACTACGCATCATATGACATCAGCGCCTCGGAACACGGAGGCACTCACCTAGATGCGCCAAGGCATTTTGCCGAGGGAAAATGGACAGCAGATGAGATTCCTCTTGACAGGCTTATTGGACCTGCAATCAAGATAGACATATCCTCGAAAGCCGCCAAGGTAAAATTTCCAGAAAAGCAGGAAAAGTATGTAGGTATTAGAATAGATATCGTGTTGGTTCCAATTTTGGGCAACAGCAGGAGCCCATTACTAGGAGCCTGCAACTCCCATAATAAGCCAATGTTACGGCATTTTTACAGACCAGTCTACATGAGCACGCTATTGTAAGGATGAAACAATGCAGACTCACGCGTACATGTCGACATATCAACGTTAGTCTGTGATTGTATTTGGTCACTGAGGTTCCTGTGGGTATCTGAATTCCAGATAAATTCAAACTAAAAATAGATCGGTTTGTGAGAACGCCGTGACAGGAATATGGGATAGTTGCAAGCTCCTGGTGATGGGTTCCTGGCAACAGAGAAAAGAAAAACGGAAAAAAATGTTCAAGAAATGGAAATGGGATTGAGACGCTGTTGTCGTTCCTCAGCACAGGTTGAACGAAGCTGTCTTCTGCTGCCGCCGCCCTGCTCCCCTCCCCGCACCCTCTCCCCTCCCCCACCCCTCTCCCCTCCCCCACTCCCTCCGCTCCACCCCACCTTAAGCATTTTTGTACCGGAACATTACAGGTTGGGTAATCATTGATTATTGTCACACCAGACATTATGGCAAGAGTAGTGGGCTCTAAGAGAAACATTTTACATGTTTGTATTTATTTGTTGTTGGTTCCTTATAAAATGTATATAAATTGAAGAAGGAACCAACTAGCCACTGCTTATTAAGAGGTTTTATGTGCTATTTGGTGTAAATATTATCGGCCAATTAAATTTGACTAGACCTCCGTGAACTGCGGAATTTCTCATTGGAATAGATTTTCCAGTGCAGTGTATGCTGAACAAACGAATCACGGTCTCGGACTCGTTCGACCTGAACCATGCATATTGTTTAATGTCATCTCTCTAAAGGATTCTGATGCCCAGTTGACACCTAGTGATTTGCAAGCTTGGGAAGAGGAGCATGGGAAGATCCCGGATGATGTGATATTGCTGGTATTTACCAACTGGGGAAGATTTTGGCCTGACAGGAAAACGTATCTGGGAACTGACACAAAGAACACCTCACTGCTGCACTTCCCAGGTATGGTTTTTAACTACTATGCAACAATTTTATTTACTCCGTAAACTTACTTACATGCAAATAAATTATTCATGATACACTATGATACACTTGGTGGGGCAATGAGCTTGTCATCCCAATTGACGGTTGAAAGTTTATGGATAACAATCTATTCAGATTGGAATACATGTAAATGAGTTTCAAAGTTTAGCAGATTTCTGGTTGTCTGAATGCCCCAACCTTCCAAACCTATCCTCTCTTCAGCCATTCATCGCAGATATCACCATCCCCTCCCATTCCCTGACTCTCCTTCCACATGTGACTAATCAACATAACGGGCCAGCGATCTAGCTTATTAGAAGCAACGAGAGGAGCGTAAAGAAAAACAATTTAGTCATTTAGGAGCCGTGCTTGACTTAGGACGCCTGGTTAAAAGGGTTAAAAGGACTTCGGACACCTGAACAGTTCTTTTTAATGAGAATTATCATACTCAGAAGAAAAAAAGTTCTCAAAAGGTACAAGAATTTGTAGAAACTTATTTTTTTCTTTTCTTCCATAAGTTCACAACCCGAAACAGTTTTGATAATCACTGCAGTAGTACTTAGGTTTGAGACATTCTTGACTGAGGGCGTTTCTTTTCACAGGAATACACCCTAACGCGTCTCGCTGGTTGGTTAAAAATCGTAAGATTAAGTTGGTGGGGATAGACACACCGTCCATAGATTACGGTCAATCAACGCTGTATGAAACTCATCAAATTCTCTATCGAGAGAACATCCCTGGCCTGGAAAATGTCGCGCACATGGATCAGCTGCCAGTAAAAGGGTTCACAGTGTATGCTGCACCGATGTTCATTACTGGCGGAAGTGGTGGGCCGTGTAGAATATTCGCCCGCTTGGATGAAAACGATAAGAAAGATTGCACTGTGGGTGGTGCTGTCAGGTTCCAGGGCGAGGCTATGTTTCTGGGAATGACTTTGTCTTTGCTGTTCGGATTCCTGTACTGTTTCTAAATTTGAGGCAAACTTTGTCCTTCTTGTTTGCAACGTCGATTCAAGTATCCCCACAGTCACTGGTATTAACGAAGCAAATTGCTACTCTTTAGATAGTTAACAACTATTCACCGAAGTGGAGGTGGCTTGAGGCGGATATTTACCGAGCCACGAAGCGGCGAGGTAAATATCCAACGCTCGCCCACCTGGGGAATAGTTGTTTTAGTATATACTAAAACAGTGAGATAATATACACCAAAAAAATTAATTTGGATGATTTATTCACTAGTCACGGATGCAAACCAGAACGCCATTTTCTCTCGAATTGCTCGGAGGTAAATAGCGCAGGATATTCGGAGTTTGACGAGCCAATCAGCGCGCGCCCTCAACACTATCCACTGTTTTAGTATATATTAAATACGCTTATCGATCTATTGAGCAATTGGGGCCTTTGGTTTAGTTGGTTGTTTTCATTATTATTTTTATCATATTTATTTTGTTACTAGTATTTTTGTTGAGTGTTTTCCAGCCAATGTGAAGCGTAGGAGCCGTTCTGATTTCACCGCCTACTTGCAAGAAACAAATGCAAGCTTCGTACTCAGTTTATCATCCAAATAAAATCTCTGCACGACTGTAAACTTTCGAGTGTTATTCTTTTCCGCATAAGTAATTTCTATTCAACTGAGGCACTCAAAATTACTGTGTACTGATTGGACTCCTGCATGCGAGCGTATATGTTACGTCATTCGAGCATGTTAACGTGGTTGTCCCTATTTCAACTTATCTAACTGGATCGATTAATAAATGCTACTCTGTAGCTGCGTCCCTACCGTTTGTAAGACTGATATGATGTACTGTAATCATTATTGAGTTTTTACTCAAACTAGGGGCGCTTACCATTCGACCTAAACTTTGGCTTTGCATTTCCAGAAATCTCCAACCTTGCGAGCTACCCAAAAGTATTGGAAAATTTTGTCACCGGGAATTTCCCTTCTATTTGATTTTAATCCCTGAAATTTTCGGTTCAATGATTTTCATTTCGGAAATTTAATTATTTTTTGGATTTTTGGTAAGCGTAGGAAGTGCCCAAGTTTATGTCAGATTTCTAACCCTGGAAGTCTGTTGTTGGAACGCGCTTGCCTCCGTCCACACAAAGACGATACAAGAACGTGGCACCTTTCAAATATTTTGGATTAATGAGCACTAGAATGAATTCAGGTTTTTCAAATTTGTACAATGCTCTGACGAGGAAAACTGAAGATGAAAATGTATTTTTGACAATCGGTATCAATAATGTCTAAATTTATCAGTAACATTCTGCACGACGCTAGCTGGGTTTGCGATTAGATCTTAGGCCTTGTCTTCGTTTTCGAACCTTCGAATCAGTTTTTTCGCGCATTTCTACCTACTGCCTGCCTGCATGTATAATTTTAGAAATACAAACCAGTTTGGATTTTATATTGGAGTCTCTCCAGGCAGCTTTTCTCAAAGTTCGCGAGATTTAGTTCGCGTACATGTACAGACATTCTGTCAGTTGCTTTTTCAACCGGTCTGTCGACAACTGTGTGAAAACAAATTAATTATATTTCGATGAGCCGACAGCAAAACTCCTAATTACATTTCGCAGCAGTTGCTTTTCCTTAAATCTGTTTTTTACAACCAATAACAAATGGCAAGACAAAACATAATGTTCTCGAGTCAATAACAAAAATAAAATTACTTCAGGCGCCCCATTTGGCAGCCAATTTTACTTTTCGTCTTCAGCTTTATATCAATGCTAATTTACATACCAAATAGTGCGACCAATACAATGTTGTGAATGGTGTTAAATTATCGATTATTTCAATATTGCCTTGACTTTTCTAAGGAGTCAATCTACTTTGCTGTTACTAATGGCATGTTCAGTTAAAGGATTTGGCTTTTTGATGAACGGTACTCCTCGTTAGTTGGCTGTGAATTTGGACGACCGTAAATCTGCTTCGATAGAATTTAGAGTCAGACTGGATCGTTCATAAAACAACCTGGCTGGTTTGTTTTGCCGTGTTTCCAAACCGAACCAACTTATACTGGGGTCTTCATATTGATGGCTCTTTGGCGAATTCCTATTTTAGGGAGAAGATTATTTGGTAAACGACGTTTTGCCTTTGTCGTGGTGGTGGCAAGTTTGCCTTTCATTGGATATCTAATGTTACTCAATCCTTCGGAAAAACAGGCGACCGAATACTCATTCTCAACGAATACTTATCCAGATTACCCTTCTGTAACAAAACAACATACTGAGTATAACAAAGAGAACCAAACCAGAGCGATAGTCACATCGACGGCACGAACGTTAACAGTGACGCGGGAAATCGATCTCCACTCCTCAATGCCAAATGGAAGTTTGAACGTACACATGTGGTCTGAAATATGTGGAACTGAAGTCGACAATTTAAGAGACTGGCCTCATTTTCCTCACTTTCCGGACAAGCGTTCTGTTATTTATGAATTTCACAAATCTCAACTTCACAATTCAAATAATAATGGAGAAAGAGTTTTTGGATTTCTACATCCGCTGAAAAGCGGCGAGTATAAGTTTGCCATCACATCAGATGATGCATCAGAGTTGTGGCTGAGTCCAAATGAAGATCCCGCTTCCGCTAAGATGATCGCGCGTGTCTATTCTCCAACGGAATCGGCTTGGACAAGGAAAGGAGATTTCAGTAAATATTCTGATCAAAAATCTGACCTGATAACCCTACAATCTGGCAAGAAATATTACATCGAGTCTTTGAGTAAACAAGGTTCTGGATTGGCCCACGTGGCTGTATATTGGTCTTATAGCTCTTCCAATTCAGAATTTGAAATTATTTCCTCGAAATATTTGTCCCCTTTTTCAAAAAGTAAGCATCATGAGACCATTCCCCTTCACGCCGGAAAACAACTCAACAACTCGCCTCAAAGCAAGAGCACACTATGCGATTTTTATCGTATTCCTTTTATTAGCAGAAAAGAGTACAATGGCCTAATCCAAACTTGTCCTTACAGTCCCAGCTTTTTGGTGCGAGGGAAGCTTCAAAGGTATCAGGGCATTTCGTTGACAAGAGAGTCGCATGTGTTCCCACAAGATGACACAAACATGTTAAAAAGCACCTCACGCAAACATCAGTGGTCGACGTCTGATCCACATACTGACAAAAACATAGTCGAATCCTTCCTGAACAAGTTTGTCAATTATTACAAGACTTTGCAGTCCAGGTAAGTTCAACTCAGGGCACGAAAATTCCGCTTAAGGTAATTCCTTAGTATTGCATTGCGCATCCCTACTGCACACGATTTTCGCGTCATCAGCGCGCTCACATGAGCACGTGCACGTGCAAAACGTAAGAGATTTCCCTCAAACTAAGCTCGATAACGGAATAAATTCTCCTTTTCTCTTAAACGAGCACGGTGACCCCCGATTTTTTTTCCAGGTATTCGCTAAGAACAGTCTAATGAAAAACATATTTGAAGAGGAAAAAAAGTTTGATAGTAGAACGTGATTTTTTGGGGGAAAATAGTTCCCAACTGGGTGTATTTTGGCCAAGGCGAGGACTTCAAGTTAGCCACGGAACTGTCCGAAAAAGTGCAATATTCCCGCAACCAGGCAATCAAAAACGGCTTAAATGAAGCAATACTGCTTATGTCAATAAATGAAGCTTTACTTTCAAGACAAAACTTTGTTCCTTTCAAGTAACCAAGATTTAATTCTGTATGAAGGTGATTTGAACTTTTAACGCGCAACCAGTAAAAATACCCCATTTTAAGAGCTTGCTGACGCGTAAACAAGCACGGTGACCCCATTTTTTTTTATTGCATTTTTATAATGTTCATACCATGAATGTTCATTACGCCAAGTTTCAAAAAAAGTTTGATAGTAGAACAATTTCAAGGGAATTACCTTAACACTTTTAATGCGTCTAATCTTTTCGACTTCTCACGCCACCAAAGCCTTAAAATTAGTCGCCAAATTGGTGACTAGAATTCATCATTTCACGCCAGTTTACGGCTTTCAGAATTTTAAACATGTTTAAAGAAAAATTTATGACAGTAACGGGCTTTCATAAAATCTAGTTTTCCAAAATGGGTACATGCCGCTAGACACTTGGATTTTTAGAACTCAGCGACAGAGTCTTCCATGATACAACCCAAAGTAGGGGAAGTGAAAGGTGGTTTGAAGCGTTTATTGCAAGTCACACGAATGGAGTGTTGTTGTTTGTTGTTTGTTGTTTGTTGTTTGTTGTTTGTTGTTTGTTGTTTGTTGTTTGGTGTTTGGTGTTTGTTGTTTGTTGTTTGGCTTTTGGCATACCACTACTTTATCAATTGTTTAAGCCAAGCCTATTTTTTTTCTTTTTTTTTTAATATTTAGAAGCCAAATGGCTACTGGAAGAAACTAAATTTGGTTTCCTTTAATTAGTTTGTGAAGATAGGACATCGGATTTGTCAAAAAATGTAAGAGATCCGGATAAGACCTATTGCAGTGAGTACTTTTTTTCTCTCTCTCTCATTAACAGTTTACTATTCCTAAAACATAAGACGGACCTTTTCAAAATTACTACCAGGAAACATCCATGGTCAAAACCCAATCCACGGGTTGATAGGAACACAGTTGAACCCGTCGTGAACAAGTTCATGGACGTTTTGCGGTCTGGGTAAGTTCAACTCCCTTTTAATTTCACTAAGCGAAGGAGCGCCGTATTTAGCTGTACAAAAGAAAATCACACGATTCCTTGTTATAAAGAGGTTATGTCTTTAATGTTAGTAATCGTTGGGTCCACGGCTTTGCATTACTTTCTATTAATGGACATAAACACTTTAAATGCAAAATTGGTAGTTATAAAACTGTTATAGTACTGTTTTTGTTTACAAGGATTTGCAATTGTTGTTCAATTGTTGTTCCGTGAAGGCTTTCTTTGAAAGTTTAGGCGTAGTTAATAACGCGCCTTCTTCCCATATTTTGTCGTGTTTAGTACTCAGCAGCAATACTAACGTACAAAGAACATGTCATACGGGAGTTATTTAAATTAAAATTCTGATTGTCACACTGTCACGCTGTCACACTGTCACACTGTCACACTATCACACTGTCACTCTATCAGTACTGTGCTTATCAACATGCCATCATAGAGTAATCAACAAAGTTACTTAATCCTGGTCGGTAGCCAAAGGCTAAATTTAACACATCCTATTAAGCAAGGAAAATCCTTTTTAAGTTAAATTTTACAAGATGTGTTTAGTTCCAGGCTGAAAACACGCTGTATAGTGTCAAATATTTGGTGTAAACGTTTTGAGCTTAGCCCTTATCATTATGTTGAAATGCATGAGCACGTTTCGTTAAACAACGCAGCATATGAGCCTTTTCAGGGCTCATTTCTACTGTGTTCAGTGCCTTTCTTACGTCTGCTACACCTGGACATCGTAAACAGTCTGTCCCTCAGTTTGGAAAAGTTCAAAAATCTCACAGGCTGTTGGCCATGAGTCAAAAGAGAGGTAATACTTCACTGAGCCTTGAAGCACCCAATACCTTGGCCATTGGTGAAAGCCCACAACTGGCATACGGTGACCCCCCTTTGAAAAAATCCTGGGTACGCCCCTAGGCCGGGTTGTTCAAAGCCCGATTAAGCTAACCCAGGGTTAGCGAGAATTTTGATTTCAGTTTTGTAACTTTTTGGTCAGGTAATCTGTTTATATTGTTTGCCCTTCAGTTTTGAGCTATAGTAATCTCAAACTACACCAAACGTTAGAGGTGAAAAACATTTTTAACAAGAAAATATAATACATCAGTTAACGTTTCATCTTTGGTTAACGTTAACCGGCTTTTGAACAATGCAACCCTGCCCTGTAGGGAGTAACCCGAGGGTCCGTAGCCATTATGAGTCAAGCCAAGGCACTTGCCTCAGTCAGTTTCTGTAGTTTCTTTTTTGAAGTGAAAAGTGAAACGGCTGCTAAATAACTTTAAGAAGAAAATTTAACCCTGAACATTTTGTCGCTCATACTTTTTTCTGGCTACGCCCCTGAATGTACTTGGGCTAGCTACACGTGGACATAAGTAACCTAGACTTGATTCAGCATCGGATTTATGTCAAATCTTAATTTTAAAAAATGAAACCTGTTCTTTGTTTAGGAACTACTTCTTGAAGAAAATTCACAAAGTAACTCACAAGCCAGACCCCAAGTATGGCGATCGCTTCTTGTTAAACCTCGAACTCGGCTTGGGCAACACCAATCAATCATTTCGACTGTCAGAACACGTGTATCAGAAAAAGGGAAATGACTCCTTGTGCCTTCCAGAAGGCTTCATATGGAATAACAGCGCTACAGTGTACTTCATTCTTCCTGTCAAGGATCAAGGAAAGTGGGTGCATCATTTTATTAATCAACTGACTGAAGCCAGCTTATTAACCGGTGATACGAACTTTCACGTCATAGTTGTTGATTTTGAAAGTAAAGATATTGATATGGACAACGCGTTTAACACATCTCTTCTCAGTAGTAGACATACTATTGTTTCATTAACGGGGAAATTCTTCAAGACTCTCGCTTTAAACAAGGCTGCTGAGCTTGTTCCGAACGCCCATGACATCATTTTTCTATTTGATCTTCATATCGATGTTCCCCCAGACATTATGGACAGTGTTCGAATGGTAAGTAATTCGTATAATTTTAAAGCAAGTCACATTTTATTGGGAGGCGCGGTGGCCTCATGGCTAGTGCGCTCGACTCCGGAGCGGTCCGGGTTCGAGCCCTGGCCGGGGACATTGTGTTGTGTTCTTGGGCAAGACACTTTACTCTCTCCACCCAGGTGTATAAATGGGTACCAGCGAATTTAATGCTGGGGGTAACCCTGCGATGGACTAGCATCCCATCCAGGGGGGAGTAGAAATACTCCCAGTCGCAAACTTGTATTATGGTATGCCAACGAGGATTGCATACTGAAATATATAAAATGTGTCGAAAACAAACGTTGCCTCTTCAGGCAACAAAGACAGTTCTGGGCTATCTTTATCTGCTGGCCTCTCTTTTTTGACCAACAGGGCGCAAGGAATCAACAGGCAATTTCCGTGTTACCTTGTGCCTCTGTTTCAAAACGAGACTTCGTGCAAAAAATTTCATATGAAAATGACTTTGATTTACATGAAAATGAACCTGTATGCGGAACACATTTTCACATGAATGGTTTCACACGAATGAATTAATCGAACACTCGTTTTCAGAGGCAAAAGGCAACTCGGAACTGGCCTGTTGAGCTCTACATGAGAAGCAATTTAAAATGACATGAAAAGTACAATCTGGAATTAGAAATCGGATAATGCCTTTGCATACAGCTGTCCCGCCTGAAATTTGAGTTGACCAATCAGGATTCAGCAGGCGGGAAACATTTTACTACCCTGACGTCAATGTAAGTTAACAGGAAAAGTACGTACTGAAATCAGGCGACCTTTCTCGCTTGATATGGCATTAAATATTCACGAAAAGGGATTGCCAATCCCAAAATCGTGTCAGATTCTAAAAAGTAAAAAATATGAAATATTCTTATTTGGCGCCAAAAAAAAAGGGTCGCCTTCGTCCGGCAAGGCAACGTGCCCGTAGTTCGTCGAGTGTCGCCAGGTAAGATATTAGTTGTCTTATTTTGAAAAAAAAATTTGCTGTTCCTCATCAAAGTAAACCCGGAATTCCAAAGTAAACTATTAGAAGAGGCCAAAGCAACTCGAGCATTGCCTTTATTTTTGTTAGCTGCGAAGAAAAAGTCTGTTATCGTTTCGGGTGGCTGTCGCTCGTACTGCGGGCTGACCGGCCGTATGCAAGGCCTGAGTCGGTTGTTGAAGCATTTAACAAGAAAGATTGCAAGTAATCGGAACAAACTCGCCAGCTAGATATGTGAAATGCTGTTCATAAAAGAACTAAAACCGTCACTCAACGTAAGTCTGACTCGAACCGCCGCGTGAAGTTACCACTTACGATTTATACTTTTACATACTTCACGCATACTCGAATTCAACCATTTCAAACTCAACTCTTAAAATATCAACTTTGAAATCGACATTAACGGTCTCAATCTTGAGAATGATGCTTGATGCATGGAAACGACGATTGTCATTACTTATAATGATGATCTTTCTCGTCATATCTGGAAAATCGGACAAAACTTTTTCGACACGAAAATCGGCCATTGAAGTTGCCTTCGTCCTTTACAAAGAAACTCAGTGTTGATTTTTATCTATGAAACATTTTTCATGGCATTTAGTTAAGCAATCTTTAAATCAATGGTTGCAAACAAATACGTTTTGTGTTCACTCCGTGACGTCATCAAGACTGACCTCATCTCATACAATACTGGTTGAAAAGGTTTATTCGACAAAACTCATCAAATTTTCTCTCAACGTAATTGTGGGAAAACATTATGGTTTTATGATGAGTTCTCCTCTGTGCTCCGTTTCTGCATTTTGAATGAAACAAAAAAGCAAGTAAAGAAAGTTTTCCCAAAGAATTTCAGATGTTTGCCACGACTAATTTGTTATGACATCATGATGACATCACCATTAAAATCTTCAACCATTTTGTCAGTGACCCAGGGCATGATCTTACGAGGGGCGTCAGATTTGAATGCCTACTTGATTAATACCACAGAAAAACGAGATGTTTTATTAGCGTATTTTAGTTTCAATAATTGTACATTTATAATTCCTGACATGCAAGACGTAATGAAGGAAACTAGTCTTACCTATGGTTATCTGCTGCCTAGATATACTGTCAATAAAATGATTCAAATCATAGTCACTTCATGAAGCATCAAAAGTGAACTTATCGTTTTGCATCATACTGTAACAGTCAAGATTCTAAGGTTGCGTCTTACTCAGAAACTTAAAAATTACAGTGGTAGCGAAGTGCAAGGCGATAGACAATTCGAATTTCACAACTTTTTTTGACAAGACATAACAGCTACTTACATTACTAAGTACTGGTACAGTTACTCACACCACGTACAATAACCATAAAGCTACTTACACTACAACTATTTCGATACTATTTATTTTTTCCTGAAACGTTTAGGATACACTATGCAAAGAACATACAGAAAAAGTACGGTGAAACTAGAAAAAATAAAAGGATATAACGCCTTCACTTTCATTACTGCAACATGGAAAATAGGGTTGGCAATAGACAATTGTAAAGAAGATAGGAAAGGAAAAATACTTAACGCATCGCAAATGCAGAGAGTGGTCCACTTAGCTTCGTATTTTCTGCAGTTTGAGTTTTTTTTAAATCGCATTTGTCTTTCACATTTGATTTTATTTTCCAGTAAGGCAAGAGACACCTTTAAGCTTGGAGACTCTGACTGATTTCTTGCGAGGAATATGTATTATCATTCGATGCAGTTTTTTCTTCCCTTCCATTGGCCGACAGTCCACCACATGACCTGCAAGTAACTGCCTACAAATAATGGTCTGCTCATGCGTAGTATCGTCTATACGTGTTTTGCTGCAAATAATATTCTGCTCATGCGTGATAAGGAACCACGTTCTCGAGAGAAAAATGGCTGATCGCTTCTCTGAGCTGCTGACAGGAAGTGATTAAAATATGAAAACAAACTTGGGGATCGAATGATAAAACAATTATTGAACTCGGTCGTCACAAAATATCGTGATTAGTCAGTGTCTCGCCGATCAATTATTTGCCTCAGCCTTCGGCTTCGGCAAATGATTGATCCGCTCGCCACCGACAAATTACGATATTTTGCTCGACCTCGTACAATAGTTGTTAAATATTTAGCAATCAGAAGATAATGATTTAACGCGTAAAAGCTCTTAGATACAGGTTTGTAGCCGTAAAGGATTTTAGTGTAACTGGGATTAATATTGTCTGAACGCTTGATATTCCACCACGAACTTCACTTGCAGAATGATTAAAACACATTTAATCACAGTTCAAGGTTCAGGGGTTACACTAGAAACGACGGTCATGACAGGAGGTGAATTACGGTAGCCAAACAGTTCCAAAAATAACGATGTAATAGACTTCCAGGAAGCATAGTTCGTAGTTACTGTAAAAATGAGTAGTGTAGGTTTGAACTTAAAACGATAATACAAAACAGCTGAGACACAGCATTTAGCGGGTTTTGCTGAGGCAGTTTCCAAAACTGCATGCGCATTAGATACCATTTCATCAGCTAATCTGCATTTAACGAGACGCGATAAACACTGCTTTTAACCAGATGTGATAAAAATAATATCATAAGATGAGCAAAAAGGACACTCAAAACAGGATTTTTTTAGTAAAAGTTTGAAAATCAAGCAAAACAATGCAAAAACTGGAGCGGATTTCTATATGAACTTTGATTTCAGGTTGGGGTGAACTTTTTTCAAAGTGAGAGAACTAGTGTCCAGGTCAGCGCGGTCCGAAAGCTGACTGTGTCCCTTTAATAGACATAGCTAAAAACTCGTAGCACACAAAGGATGTTGAGAACGTTACATCATATGTACCCGTATTCAATGTTAAAAAATCTGAACTGAAAGTAATAGCACTGAGCATATCTAGATCATGATAACAATAATTTGGTAAAAATCGCACAACTGGTTTCGTAGCATGGCACTGAACGCTTGAACATTGAAACTAGCTAACGGGCAATCAAAAACAACGAGGGTAAAAGACAAGAGGGTTACTCTGCTGACCACTCGCACAGACGATAGCAGAAAGTATAGTTCAAAGGTAGTCAAATGTTAGCCTGTCGCTGAGTGATCCTATTATCGTGGCAGTTGCGGGATAGCTAGCTATTGGAGTTGTAACGAGTTGCCTGTTACACGGGCGCATACGTCATTATGCCTGGGGCATTGCTTGCAATTTTAATTTAGCTTTTAATAAGCGTGAAACTGCAAATTCCTAACTAATGCGTAATACAATTCTGAGGGCGTTTGAAAACTAACGTCGTTGTGACCACACACCGCACGCCGCGCACTGAACGATACTAGTACTACAATACAATTACTTACAAATAGATATGATTAATAATTAATTGCTTAGGAAGCTTGACCATTTTTTACTAAAAGAAAGTAGCTTGTTTGTCGTATTCGCAATGTATTTTTCTAATTCAATTTTTTTCGTTAACGAGGGTTATAAAATCTGTGAACTGGGGTCTTTTTTTCATCAGACACTCCGTTAATGTAAAGATAATATTTTCCTGAATTTTGTTGGCTGCGATATACTTCATTGAGTGCTACATTGCATTTTCGCAGCCAAATATCTTCACTTAATTTGAATCCCAAAATAACGACGATATTGCACTGATGAGCCAACTGGTGCCAACTTTGAGCATTTCAATTCAATTTTGGACGATGGTGGTCGTAATAACCTGTATTATTTCCACAGAACACCATTACAGGTCGAATGGCTTATTTCCCTATAGTTGGTCGTCTTGATTGTGGAAGTTCTTCAAGGGAACATCAAGGCTTTTGGGAAATGCATGGCTACGGAATTATGGCGATTTATAAATCAGACTGGGACAGATTTGGAGGTAAGTCCACTCAAGATAATTTTCATACAAACACAACTTCCCCTTTACAATTTTTTTTTCATATTCTCGGGACAACGGAGTGACGCGACATGAATGACACTCCTTGATAATACACCATTTTGATTTTTTTTCCTGAAAACGCTAGATTCTTACACGTTCTCTTAGAAAATAATTTCACTCTTTTTGTCTTTCCAGCTTTAGGTACTCGAATCTTTTTTAACTTGTGATTGCGAGCTTATAGTGGGTGGTATTATACTGGATATTGTGAGTTCATTGGCTGTAATACTCACATAGTCCTTTATAGTATAAATTTCCCTGTTTGTTACAAAATTCACAATGTCAACAATGTAAATTATTAATTGAAAATGGTCATTGAAGGTCATCGAAGAACACTAAAACGATACTTCTGTATGTTACCACGATCTACGGTACAGACCTCTCAAGTCTCACGATTTTGTCGTGAGACTCACGGTTTTCAGTTCAGTCTCACGGTCTCACGACAAGACAGGCAAATCTCACGATAAATAGAGGCGCAAGCTGACAGAATAAAATTTTGTTGTATAATTTCATTTTTGACTTGCTTAGGTGAGTTTCTTGCGCCAATTCTGTGCGAATCCATAGTTAAATTTAACAAACCGTTACCCAGCTGTTTAGTCCATGACGGACTGTCGTCTATGACCATTTAAGTAGTATAAATTTACCGTAGTCTATTGTAAATCCGTGAATTTGATTGGCTATATTACCATCGACTATCTGCTGACAGTCAACAGTTACGCATCAGTGCACATCGCGCGTCACGTTTGAACCTGATGTAACATAATAAAACAGTTCTTTCTACGCGATACTTGCTTTTTTTTCTTTTTATGCAATGAGACTACGGTAAATTTATACTAAAACAATTAGACTACTCGCCCTCGTTTTCTACGAGCGATAGTCAACTCGGCTGCGGCTCGTTGCCTATCTGCTCGTAGAAAACTCGGGCTCGTAGTCTAATTGTTAATTATTAAAAACTGGATCATTGGTTAATGCAATTCGAGAGTTTTCATTGGCTAAGCCAGCATGGTATATGAGCCATTATACCATGATCTATAAAAATGGCGAGCGTATGCGTGATTTTTTGGGCCTTTTTGTTTTTATTGTAGTCTAGTTTTCTACATTTTGGGGGCGTTTTTAATAAAACAATTATTCCACTCGCGCTTGTTGGATATGAGATGATTATAGCCAACTCGGCGCACTCATGGAATAATTGTTAAATATATCACTTGTTCCAAATTAGGTCATCATTTCCAGTCTCTCACATTTTAATCACGTTTTCAAAATGGCGGAAGTTGCCAATGAACCTATTGAAATTATAAGCAGGAAAAAACACTTTCTCTTAATTAGAACCTGTGTTTACTTGGTTTTGTCTGCTGGTCGATCCATCTCCCGATTTTTACTGAAATCTCCAGATTTTTTTGCATTAGTCTCCAGATTTTCGGTGTTTTGAGGTTGAGAGGTCTGTCTACGAATTCAAGTAAACAAATATTGCATGTATTATGGGTTAAAATACAATTTTCCAATTAATCCACGAGCGCTCGTTGGATATGGATGATATGCGATGATCAAATCCAACAAGCGGAGGTAGAATTATTCTTTTATTGAAAACACCTCCAAAATATAGAAAACTAAAATTATTATGAACAAAACGCGCCTCGAAAAATACGCGTGCGCTTACCATATTTTTAGAGCATGGAATAATATGCACTTAATGACTGGCCCCAAGCTAAGGGAACAGTGAGTTTTGTTTCCCCTCGACCCCAATGTTGAGAGCCTTGGGGAAACAAAACTCATTGTTTCCCGAGGAGCCAGTCATTAACTGTTTTGTTATACCTCCCAACTCAAAGAAAGTGCAAACTGCGAAGAAATCGTTTGCTTACGCCGGCTGGCTCATAAATTTGCCGCGGTTTCAATGACCACGACTTAATCCCTAGGTAGTTAGTGAACTTTGTTCGCCCTAGGGAGTTAGTGAGATTTGACCCACGGCACGTGACATGTGTTCCTCCAATCGGAAAACGTATTTGAATTGGGAGGTGTAACAATTGCTCATATACCATGACTCCTATAAGCAAATGAGAATTCTTGAATTGCATCGATTTATCGATATCAATGATCCAGTTTTTAATTGCATCCATAAGCCCGCACCCCCACTAGTACTAATCCCTCGTGAAACATTTTTAATTGATAAACTTGGCTTTTAACATTGTTAGGAATGAATACTGAAGAGTTTAAATACAAATGGGGCGGAGAGGACTGGGATCTACTCGACCGCGTCCTGATGCTGTCAATGGAAGTGGAACGAATCAGGCATCCGGGACTCTATCATCATTATCACAGTAAACAAAACATGTGGAGTTAAAGTGGCATAATAACATTCATAGAAGACTCCTTTTAAGGGAAATGCAAATCATCATCATCATCATCATCATCATCATCATCATCGTTTCCGATTTTCCAACATGGACTGAATAACCCTTTCACTGTAAATAGATCTGGCTGCAGTTGTTGGAAGACTGGATAACGCTATCCACCGGATAAATCGCTATCCAGTAGATAAATGTTAACAAAACAAACCAAGCTATACGCTGGATAGTGATTTATCCGGTGGATTTGTCACGCAGTCGACAGACATACACTGTACTAACGAATTGCACATGCAGTTATTGCGTTTCCCACCTGCACTAAAATACGAGGAGGAAAATTGACAATGTGATGTAGAAAAGCCAAAAACAAAGCAGATCCGCGGAAGAAGCCCGTTTAAGGCAAGTATACAAACTACATTCAGAAGCAACTTTTGAGGAGGGTGATAAGAATATAATTAAAAGGATATTTAAGCTTTTCTAAAAGATCCCTCACGTGATGTATAACACTTTTAAAGGCAAAGGGAACCTTTTCTCACAACTTGGCCACATTTTCTCCAGTTACTCTTTTGTCGCTGCTTTGTATTGTTTCTTGTTTGCTTTTCCTTTTATTAGTCCCATTGTCCCGTATCCACGTCACACCAGTTTGTGTAAAGAGCTAGCCGTCCCCAACTACCGAGAGCCTGGAACAGGCTATAGCAAAGATCCAGACATGAACCTAAACACTTATTATTTACATACCCTCCCTGCTGTGGGAAAGCTTTTTCCATTTCCTTTCACTAATCCTCTTTGGCTCCACACCTTTCTTATTTGCCCCATACTTGTTCCAAGCACATTCTTTCGATGTTGGCGGATTACCAAGTGTCAAACCACTTTTCCACGCATGCTCCACTTTAAAAAGCACAGCCGCTACGTGATTACAAGTGGATCCCAAACTGAAGGAAAAAATAGAACGTCATACCTATACTTCCACAGATACTGTTATATACACACGAAATCAATCTCTTACCCGGCAAACATGTACAATAAGCGGCCTCCACTGTTCCATTTATCTTTTTCACGCAAACCCAAATCTTGTGTGGTATGTTGCCTATTCTTTTCGAAGGTGTTGATTGCGACTTCAAGCCATTTTGAATCGAAATAGCTAAACGCTTTTCCCTCTTTCGCTTCCTTGCTCGGCTGTTAGGATAAATTCCGCTATTTGTATCCAGGCGCGTATGAGGGGGGAGGGGGCTTCGAGGACTTCGAACTAACTCACTTTAGAGGTCAATAATGGAGACTGAAACACAAACTGTTGATTTTCAGCTTTAAGCAAATAGTGGAGGAATGGAAAACAAACTTTGAGTATTGCAGATTTTAAATTACCCTGCAAAAAACGCTAAAAATATAGTGAAAGTATTAAACTGTTAAGAGAATATTAGTGCATATTGACACTTTGACGCTGCTTTTAGTACATTGACGGCGATGCTAAGCCTGTATGCATGTATGAATGTATCAAGTTAACAAAACGTGGGAAATCTTGTTGTTATGACTAAAAATACCTGTTATTTGACACTCCATCGAGTTTGAAACATTGACGTGCACAATGCTGAAAATGCTGAAAATGCTGAAAATAGCATTTCCGGGCCTCTACAGATTTCAAAATTTTCTGGGGCCCCCCTAGAGGCTCACGCCTTCGGCGCTCGTATTTAATAATCCCCCTTCATAAATATTATCTTCCAAAAACCTCAGCTACGCGCCTGATATCTGTAAGATAGGTGGCAATTTTTCAACTCCCTTTTCTTTACCGATCCAATTATCTTCGAGTTCCGTGAACGGATCTGGTAACTGCTAATCATTTACGTTAAGAAGACTTTGGTATTTCTTTTTATTCTGTATTATTTCCTCTTCCGTGGTTAGTTTCACCGCATCGAAAGCCAATGCAGTAAGTTCTTCCTTGGTCCCGGTTGTTTCCAAACCACCATTTTGTAAAAATTCCTTTAGTTCCAGGACTTTCCATCTCCTAAAGTCATCTAATGTCCTCTTCTCTCGAGGGAGGACAAACATCCCGTGAAAAATACAGTAGGCAAAAATGATCAACGCTAGATCTCCGAACTTGCTTACTATTTCCTATCAGCAAATCATGTTTAATTAAGTGTGATTTTTTTTTTCCCGATTCGTTCTCAGTCACACGACCTGGCGAGTGCGACTCTTACGTGCGCACCAGTTAGCTGTGTTTGTGTCCTAGAGGTTTCTTCTACAGGTCCAAACTCTCTTTCTTCGGACAGGTCCAAACTCTCCCGTAAGAGCCTACATCAGGATCATTGTGTAGTATAAAATTTAAGCTTAATAATGTGCCAATCCAGGCCAAAATATCTTAGCTCACAACAAACAGAGACCAGTCCTAGACTTGCAAATACCATCCACTTTCGAAGAATCGCTTCTCAAACTATTTTCACTACAGAATTTGCCTCTTTTTGGGTGTTTTCCTCTGAATCTACTTCGATATAGCTTTTCTATTTCAAAATATTCTAACATACGCGAAAGCCGGCCCTTGCCCCGCCTTTTCCCACTTTGGCGAACACAAAAAAAAGCCATTTGACGTAATCTATTATCTATACAAAATGAAGTAATTTCATTGGTTGCTATGCGTAGCAACGAATTGTGATTGGTTCAGGAAAATCATGCCACTGTCAAACCTGGCTCGAGCAGCTCGAGCGTCTCTCTACCTGGAATTAAAACTATACAGCGAAAGCAGAATTGAGCTGCGAAATCTACAAATTTTATAGAAAATAAAAGTCAAGTCAACTTTTGTCATCAGAGCAGCCCTGTGATCCGAAAAGCTTTGACGTTACCTTAAATATTGCAGGAGTTTAGAAAATACCCTCCAAAAATTTGTGGTTGCGGTCAACCTAGAGGCCATTTGATTCGAGTTTTGAATGAGAAGCGCAATTGCGACGGTGGAAATTTTTGTCTTCTGTGGTTGGCAATTCTTAAATCAGTTTGATATAATGTCGGAGACACATTTTAGCTGTGATACAGTTAACCGAGGGCTGTGGTTAGCTATACTTAGTTCGCTGCTGTGCCCTGAAATGGACTGGAATACTCGCATCGCTGGGAAAGCAAGGTTATTTGTTTATTTTAACCGATTCTAAAATTGATGTTTTCATGTTGCATTCCTGACATGAATCAGTGAGTCAACAGTTATTTTAAGACTGAGAAAAGTTGTATTTTTTGAACATACTGAATCTCAGAAACATTTTGTCTATAAGATTTGTTAAATTAGAGATGAAGCATTGGTTCTTGGCTTACCAAGACCAATTTTGTGCTTGGTTAAGTCTCGCTCGACTGCCGACTAAGACTGCTCGAGTATTTTTTTCGGAATCATTTTCTAAAAGAAACGGCTTTATCTTCAGTTTCTTCTTCCTGCTTCTCGAACCCTTTCAATGGCTCGGCAAGACTTTTTTGTACCTTATCTTTGGCCCAGCCAAGTAAAATATTATCTAAATTCTCAAAACTCTCCGCCATTTTAAAACACAGAGGGAAAATCTTTGTAATGATGACGTCAATCGTGCATCTGTCTTCCAATAGATCATAGGCAAGAACCAATCAAAATGGGCAAGAGAATAACTTTGGTTATTATATAACTTGTAATATTTAAGCCTAGCGAAAGGTCCACACGTTCCACTATACTGGTGACACACGTACCCCTTGCACACAACGCTTCCTGAATCAACAGTATCTTGCATTGATATCTGTGCATCGAATCCTTCAGTGTCAAATAAATTGTCTCGATTAATCCGTCTTAGGGTTGATTTTCATAGTAGTTGTGCTTAGAACATTCTGCGCCTCTCGCATGATCTTGAATAGCGGGAGAGTTATTTACTTGGGACTTAGTCCTTTCGCGGTCAAGCCAATGTCTTGTTTTAGCCCGTTAACGAATGAAATTACAGGAAATTTTATATCCAGTTCTGGTTGTGGCCCGGACTAGTTTCAAAAATAAAACGTGGGTATTGATATTTGCCGCTGAAAAATTTATTTCACATTATAAAAAGCTAATTTAAAACAATTCAATTTCCCATTTTCAATTTCTCATTCCCCATTCCCCCATTCCCCCATTCTCTATTCCCCCATTCCCCTATTCCCCCATTCCCCTATTCCCCCATTCCCCTATTCCCCCATTCCCCTATTCCCCCATTCCCCTATTCCCGCATTCCCCCATTCCCCCATTCTCCATTTCTCATTTCCCGTTCCCCGTTTTAGTAACATCCGCTTGAAGCATTTGATCGCGATGGCCCTCAAATTTGGACAGTAGCTAGATTAACATATAAAAAACAAAACTGTGTTTGCGAATTGTTTATTCGAAATATTACTTATCCGAGAGCTATTTTTGTATGATCACTTCACATTTTCTCAATCCTATTTCCAAAATGTTCGTTAACTTTTTTACTACAATTGAGTATGGCAAAACATAAACACTTTTTTTGAGCGCTTCTAGTCCTGAAACCGAGGAAACAAATAAATTGGCGAAAAATAAAATTCGCTTTGAGTTGTAGCTTTCAAAACGTGAATGACCCGGGCGCTGGCATTTAGCAGTCGTGAAAAATTCGGCTATTCATTTTATTTCAATTTTCTTGGTACAGTTTGATAGCCAACTCTATAAGCTTTTAATTAGTTTGATATAGGGGTTTAGGTATCTACAGCTTAAACCGGACGCGCTACTCCGCTTGTACGCGTGGCACCCCTGAAGGTATATGGTAACCTTAAAACAGTGAAAGAACATTAAAAACACAGAAAATACAAAAGTAGAAACGGTAGGAAAAAATTCAAGATGATGAAAGTGGACAACAACAACAACAACAACAACAACATCTTTATTTCTTAGGCCATCCCCTTTTTTTTTTTCGTTTACTGTCGAATACGTTTTCTGATTTTGGGTCGGTCGGTCGGAAAAGAAAAAAAAAGGCCGAAAAAAAAAGGAGAAGAAGTCTGGAACTAGGAGACCCAGTACCTCAGCATAGTGTCTGTGGAGACTGGAAACGACAAGAAGAGGTTACAAAGTCGACATAACGACAATGGAGGAAGAAAAGATGGACGTCGTAATTAAGGTCATTCCACTGAAATAGAGCCTGCACTGAGATTTTTGCCAAACTTTGCCTGTTTATTGTTTATATTATAGAAACTAAAATTCTTAAATAAAAAGGAGGAGTCCCCATCCCATGCCCAGGTTCGTTTTGGAGCAACAGCACCTCTATTATCAACCTCGTTCCCAGGGCCTTTTCTCTACTTGAATACAGCATAAGTGCCCCTCATAAACACGAGTGAAGCGACAAAAATGAAAATGGTCGAGTGACCGAACAGAAAACGGCAAAAGTATAAATGTCACGAACCGTAGAATTCGTGTATTTTACAAAATATTATTAATTGTCCGCCTTGACAGGCAAGAAATCCGGTAGACGCTGAAACAGCAAAGATTTGCAAAGCCAGTCGGTAGAACGGCAACAATATCTTTGCCTTTCGGTGAATATTCAAAACAGTTCACTTGAAGTGGCTTTAACTGAACAAAACTACGAAAAGTTTCAACGTTTAAAAGCAGATCCAAGTCGAAAAGCACAAACAGTGTCTCTGCAATCTCGATTTTGGCACTTTTGATTAATTAAATTAAATTAAAATTCTGTTTGATAGGTTATTTACTGCGGATCACAAGGCAAGGACAATGAAAGATATAGACACTAATTAAGCAGCGTAAACGGCACGCATTTTGGTGAACTCCAGAGTTTGTCTGTTGGACTGTTCAAGGCTAAAAAATGCTCTAAAACAAGTTCAGGGTTTGAATTTTTGAAACTGACAGCTAATCCTAACGTCTTGGAAAACTCGAAAAGGTCATGGAAAAAGTCATCGGAAGTCATAGAATTTAAACAACTCAAAAGAGTACGAACCCTGCCATAAATCCTTATAATAGCACCATGATTATAGTCACGATTGCTTACTAGATCCACGTTTCCGACGATCGCTTCTTTTTCTACACTGAGAATTGGTCCATATTTATTTTAAATAGAAAATGTTTTTACTCAATTAAAAATAAAAGAAAAAATTGATAGGTCACTGAACAAAAAGCCGCCATTTTTTTACTGCGCACGCGATGATCTCGCCAGAAATTATGCGCAGCATTGCCAGCACAAAACATCGTCTGTATTTTAGATTAAAGTGACGATTTCTTGAGAGTTTGTAGTTGTTGAAGTCTTACTAAGAAATCAGTCACAATAGACGTGTGGCTTTACAATCGATGACAAACTAAGCTAAGCTGAAAACCAGTCAAATATATGTCATTGCCTTCTTCACAACTTTTTTTTTTTTTTTGAAAACGCGAAAATCTGGGTCGGTCGGACGACGGTAAACAGAGAAAAAAAAGGGGATGGCCTTACATTAAATATACAAATATCACACCACCTGCAAATAGCAAGGCTAATCGAGGCAGGTGGTGTGTGGACGCCTTAAGATTTATTACGATAGTTGAACTGAAAAAAAAGTACTATATTTGTAATGAAAAAAAAAGGTCAGTCACGAGAGAAATTGAGATAAGAAAATCGAGGCAGCTATTTAGATAAGCGGGGGCTAATATTTTTTAAAATCGGAGATTATCGTGTTTAGGTCAGCATAACCATCCTGAACTTCAAATATTTTCAACAGAATTGCATGAACTTTTTCCTTAAAGAGAGATTTTGAAGAATTTCGTAAATATTCAGGTATACTATTCCAAATTTTGGCTCCCCTAATAGAAAACGAATCATTTTTCTGATTTAGTCTAGAGTGGCTAATGTAATAATTTCCAGAACAATAGTGATATGCGTTTTGAAAAACTGTTAGTGTGAATTTACAGATTTCGTTTTTTTGTTTCCTTGAATTACAAAGTCTGGGAGACATGTTTGTTTGTAATGAAGCCACCGTTTTCGTCATTTGAGACCTACAAAAGTAATTTCAGTCTTCAGAGTATAGCGAGCATTTGGCAAACTTCATAAAATAAACTAAATCGCGACTTGACACCGTTCCTTTCAAATGGAGAGAATCAGTAATGAAAGTCACTTATAAAAAAGACAAAGAGGGAACCACCTACTTGTACCAATGCCCTGCTTGTTTATATTAGGGAGTTTAAATAAATCTCGATGGCAACGGAACCTTCGTTGAACAAAAGTTTTAATGAGTGGAACGACCTGAAATGACCACAATTTGGGTTATCTCGAGAAGGTGAACCATGACAGACAGATTTTTAAAATCTCCATTTCAAATTTATCACCGTGTTCCAGATTTAGTTTTGTGGTTGTTTTGACCGTGATAAACAGAGTACCGCGAGATTCGTCGGTAAAATATAAAATTATTTTTCTTTTTATTCGACGTGTCTTTGGTTTTGTCGTCGCTGTTACTTCCGAGTGTCTTCTTGTTTTATTTCCCGAAGTCTCGCTCGTTGTTTTGAATAGCAAATATCAATTGAAGCCATTTGACGGTGAACAAAGCAGCATTGAAACAAGTTGAGAAATACACAAAATAGGAAAATAATTTTTCTGAAGACTGGTGAAATAATTTACCTTTACTTTTTCCATATTTATAACATGGTTGCTTGTTACGTTCGTTGCTAAGCAATACTAAAACTTTGTTAACCAGATTCACTTTTTCTTTCTTTTTATCGTTCTGGCGGGTGATATGGTTGCTTAGAGGCCAACTGAAGGCGAGGTATTTGTTTATGTTCGGGATGAGACTGCTCTATCGTTTGTAATACATCTTTCGTAGTTGAAAGCGATGACTTTTCGACGGATCCCTCTTTTCGGTAAAAAGCTATTCAGCAGGCGACGTATCGTAGTAGTGCTATTGAGCTTTCCACTCATTGCATATGTGCTGTTTTTCTTGACTCCTGAAAGACAAAAGCTGATTACCTTGGAACACACGCAGTCTACCATTACTGCACCAGAGTGCCCTTGCAATTACATTGACAAACAAGTAAGAATGATCGCCGCATCGACGGAGAGAATAATTCCATCTGCTGGAAAAGTTGCTAATGGTTCATCATTGTCTCCCCGACGGTTAAATGTGCACGTATGGTCTGACATATGTGGAACGCGAGTTGACAATTTACGAAATTCGCCGCATTTTCCTTACTTTTCTTACAAGAGTTACTCCATTTCTGATTTTTATACATTTAAACCTTTTGACATCAGAAACAGCGGAGAAAGGATTTTTGGATTTGTTCATCCGCATTTGAGCGGCGGGTATAAGTTTGCCATCGTCTCGGATGATACGTCAGAGTTATGGCTAAGTCCGGATGAAGATCCCGCTTCCAGTCAGATGATCGCGCGTGTTTTTTCACCTCATCGTGCATCGGCTTGGATTGAAGAACGAGACTACAAAAAATACCCTTACCAAATTTCCAAAGAAATCTTTCTTTTCGCCGGCAGCAAATATTACATCGAAACTTTGAGTAAACCTGTTTCAAGAATCACGCATCTGGCTGTATACTGGTCTCACGGCTCCTCCAGTTCATCATTTGAAATTATTTCCTCGCAATATGTGTCCAGCTTTTCTGAAGATAACAATAATGAAGTCATCCCACCTCACGCTGGAAAATTGCCCAAGCGTTCACTTCAAAGCAGGAGCAAATTATATGATTTTTATCGTCTGCCATTTGTAAAAAGACAGGAGTACATTGGCGTAATTCCAGCTTGTCAGTACAATCCTAGCTTTTTGGTGCGAAGAAAGCTTCGACAGTACGAGGGTGTCTGGTTACCAAAGCAGTCACTGGTATTCCCAGACGATGACACAGACATGTTCAAAAGTACCTCAAACCCGAGCTGGTCCAAACCCAATACACATATCGATAGAAACACGGTTGAATATGTCGTAAGCGAGCTCATGCTCTCTTTGCGATCCAGGTAAGTTCACCAGCTCATTTAAGCCCTAGTGACTGGGGGCTTTAACGATGCAGTGCTCTTTGGGGCTTTAGTTTCTCCCTGGCGTTAATTTAGATTTCTTTTTAAGCCTCTGATTTCAATTAGGCAAGCATCTCTCACAAATTTCACAATTTTGGTCTTTTTCACAGCAGGGTATGAACTCTAATGGCAGAAAACGAGTAAAAGTTGAAGAAACAACTTGTACAAAAGGTTTCATATGCTGATCAAAAAGTGTCGTAGTTCCGTGTACTTGAAGAGGATGCTTGCTTTAATTATCGAAATAGGGTTTGTCTTAATATTTAAAAAGAAAAGTGCCCAGAATTTGACAATCGGTTGGTGAACTTTACTCACAATTACATAAAGAAACACATAACAGCAATGCATTAGATTGAATGGCCATCCATATCATGAGGGCGTCTAAATTGGCTTCAGCTTCATTGAAACGTTGAAGACGAGTTTTTGCTGAAAACAAAAGTGCTTTAAATATTTGATTTAGAAACAGCTGCTTAACAATTTAATTTCCCGGTTGCCAACCAACTGAGTATGTGATAAAAATCGTCACGAACCAAGTTCAATTTTCGGAATACAGCTAAATACAAAAGACCGTTCACCTTTCTGATCGTTTCATATAATGAGTTGTTTTCTAAAAATGTTCAGCTATATCTGATTCTTTCAATTGTCGGATATCACATGATTAACGTGACGCCATCATTTTCGAAAGTTAGCTCGGTTTTCAAAATGTCCTCCGTCCACACCAAAATGAAAAGCCGGCGTTTTCAAATTTCTGTTGTTTGAAGAGTGTTTTCGAAAAGCTTTGTTTTTGTGACAGATTAGTGTGGACGGTAGACCTAACCGAATACAAATAAGCTTGCGTTCACGCTGCCTTATTCAATGGGAATAACATAGCCAGGGCTATTCACCTTTAATAAAGGTTTTGAATTAAAATAGTAAAATTCATGTTGTTAAAAAATGCTTTTACGAATAGTAAGTTATCTTTTTCGATTAAGGTGTGATAGTAAGGGTGAAAAAAGTGAAGTCCAAAGCTTTCGGGATTTTTATAAAGGTTAAATACATACTGCGGCAGGAGACAAATTTGAGTAGACTGGCCATAATCTTCATGGATGTTATCAACGAAAATGTGTCACCGCTATTAAAGTAAAAGCAAATTTAATTTAAAAGCGAGTTCGCGGTTTCATAACAGGAGCTTGCAGTTTAAGTCTTATTTAAATGCATCCATGGTATAAAATTATAATATTTACATTTAGTTGACAAACAAAACACGCGGGTGTTGAACTCTAAAACTGCAGTAGCGGCAACGTGCCAGTTGATTTTTTTTTCTCACCATTTCTCGGCAGCTGAAACACCGTAAGTAATTATTGTGCGGGATAAATTGTACAGCCTGAGAAATATTACTAGAATTCAAAACATAGTTTTAGATTGCTGTGGATTCCTTATTCCCTGTCCACACAACCAGAGATAAATTTTAAAACGCAGCTTTATTTCTACGGTTAAGCCTGCCGTCCACACCAACCGTCACGCAAACAGAGTTTTCGAAAACGTTCTTCAAACGGAAGAAAAGTGGAAACACCGGATTTTTGTATTCGTGTAAACAGATAACATTTGTAAACGTAGCTTTTTGAAAACGATGACCTCAAGATAATCATGTTATTTCCCTGCCAGAGTATTTTTTTAAAAGCACAAATCTAAAGTGAGCGCTGATTGTTACGCTTTTAAATTCCTCCGGTGTAGTATGGACGGAAAACATTTGACGCGTCCTCAGAGTAAAATCGCTATTTTAAATTCCTTCAGTGTGGTGTGGACGGGAAAGTAGAGAGCTGCTACACGCGCTGAATACTTATCAGCATAGCAATCAACATGCCAAACGTCATTTCGTACTTTTCTTTTTAATTAATGTTCCTTCAGGACTTATGGAAACAAGGATCATTTTGCCATACTGAACTTTTAAGTGTAAGTCATGTACCAATGAAAGAAAAGATACGGGAAAATGATGTTATGAGTGGAAAATTGAGGGTATCCCTGCCAGTGCTTCACGTACAAAAAATAAAAATTAGTATATTTGCTCTGCACCGAAATACAAAATTCAAATGAATAACCAGACTACCATTCGGTCTTGCCACGTAGAGTTGATAACGCTGACTGAAGAAGCTGTTTTCCACTGCAAGTGCATTCCCATGGACAATTAAGCGTGTTGTGACCTTTATGGAATCTTTATGGAAGGCATCGAAGGTTGATGATGATTGAATCGCTCGTTCATTTGATCTTCGGGATTTCTCGGGCTAAAAAGATTTTTTTCAGTCTCATTTATTTATGGAATGTTATTTTGCATTAAGGTCTATTTCTTGAAGAAAATTCACAAGATGGTTAAAAACCAGAATCTTGTTCCTTTATATCAGGAACTACTTCTTGAAGAAAATCCACAAGATTTCTCAAAAGCCAGACCCCAAGTTTGGCGATCGGTTCTTGGTAAACCTCGAACTCGGCTTGGACAGTACTAATTAATCATTTCGGCTGTCGGAACACGTGTTTCAGAAAATGGTAAATAAAATATTATGTCTTCCTGAGGGCTTCTCATGGAATAACAGCGCTACAGTGTACTTCATTCTTCCTGTCAAGGATCAAGGAAAGTGGGTGCATCATTTCATCAATCAACTGACTGACGCCAGCTTATTAACTGGTGATACAAACTTTCACGTCATAATTGCTGATTTTGAAAGTAAAGATATTGATATGGGCAAGGCGTTTAACACATCTCTTCTCGGTAGTAGACATACTATTGTTTCATTAACGGGTAAATTCTTCAAGACTCTCGCTTTAAACAAGGCCGTTCAACTTGTCCCAAATGCGTATGACATAATTCTGCTATTTGATTTGCATATCGATGTGCCCGCAGACATTATGGACAGTGTTAGAATGGTAAGTACCTCATATATCTGAACTGATTAGTACCTTAAAGGGACACAGTCAGCTGGTGCACATGCGCATTACATACCATTCCATAGCTAATTTGCATATACCCGAGACGCGATAAATTTATTGTTTCGAACCAGATATGATATTTATTAATTATTTATCATAGAATGAGCAAAAGGACACTCAGTCCAAAACAGGTTTTTCAGTAAACGATTGAAAATCAAGCAAAACTCTGGGAAAAATGAAGCAGATACCTAGATGAACTTTGATTTTAGGTTGAGGTAAACTTTTTTCAAAGTGAGAAAAACTAGTGTCTAGATCAGCGCAGTCACAAAGCTGACTGTGTCCTTTTAACAAGATTTCAACAACGTTCAGTTTACAGCAACATATACTGTACAACTAGTAGTAACCACAGGTTAGAAAGTGCGGGCCTGAATGCACTTGAAGAGCTTTAGTTTAAGATGTTGAGAATGGGCAGAGAAGATAGAAATTCGTGTATAATAAATGTTTACGAGGTACTGAAGGGCCACAGAGATCATAACAACTGTCCTCGTATTACCTGGGACCCTGCGCACCCCAACAACAAAAAAACAAACCTGTACATTCCTAAGAAGAGTAAGCTTGATCCCCACAAAGCATACCTTAGAGGCTCTAACAAGAGCTGAATCCAATCAGGTGGATGTAACTCTATATAGAGAGCAATGTTAAAAATATCCTCCCGGGTTTCCCTCCTCGATTCCACGACCATTGAACAATTCAACAACTGACACAAGGCAACCAGTGGTGATAGATATTGATTGTGCTACCTGAGACAATCATGGCCCGGGAGGGGGGGGTACTCCCTTATAAAGGCTTAATGGGGACGTGCGGCCAGCCAGGGTATGTTTTTCGGGATTTTTGTCTTAAACAGGGTATCGAATTTATCAGTTTTTGTCTTAATCAGGGTATCGATTTATCAATTTTTGTCTTAAATGGGATATCTTTTCTTTGACGATAAACAGCAAAATTTTTACAAGCTCTAGTAAATTAATATTGACTTCCGTTGGCTTTGGCATTGATACCAGGCACTTTAAATTTCCATTGATTGCACAACAAGAAAGAGACACAATTTGTAACCGCAACTTTTAATGTCTTAAACAGGGTATCAAAAATCGGAATTCTGTCTTAAATAGGATAGGAAAATCAGCGATATTTGTCTTAAACAGGGTCAGGGTATGAGGGGCTGGGCCGCACCTCCCCACCCAGAGATATATCGAGTACCCCCCCGGGATCATGGCCCGGAGGAAAATATAAATTATGAGGAATAAATGCGTATCTGATTTACGTGAACTTTATTCAACGCCACAGTGAAACGAAAAGGTTGTTTTGATCACCATATGGACTAACTCGCCTGGCGAAAAACGTAACAATGTAACTGTTCTTGCCATAGAACACCATTGCAGGCCGGATGGCTTACTTTCCTGTAGTTGGTCGCCTTAACTGTGGAAGTACCCCTGTAGAACACGAAGGTTTTTGGCAATTGGATGGATTCGGAATTATGGCGATTTACAAATCAGACTGGGACAGATTTGGTGGTAAGTCATATGTAAAATTATTTTCATGTACAAGCAATGAAAATAGAGAGAATTTCATCCACTCTCACTGAATTGAAATCAGCAATGCTAGCACAGAACAAGTCATAGAAATTCTGCCGTGGTGTTTTCCTTATACTGGTTCTGTTACCCCTAGTTTTCTTTGTGACCCAGTGGTCAGGGCATTTTTTCATCGAAAGCTCGCAGGCTCAAACCTCTTCGATTCCTATCACTAGGTGGATTTGTGTTTGGTTGTTTCAGATTCACACGTGGTCCTCCATGCTAAATAGCCAACTCATCTGCCTCCCTGCAGTTAGGGTTTTAACAAGTTTTTCTTCCATTCGTGTTATCCTCAAAATAGCACCGCAGTGTTAGATACTTTATTATGAAACAACAGTGAGTATGTATACTGTTCCTGGAAAGGGCCCTCTTTATAAGCGGTGTCATATATCTTAATCAAGTTTCTGTTTTTCTGTCGATCTCTAGGAATGAACACGAAAGAGTTCAAATACAAGTGGGGTGGAGAAGATTGGGATCTACTCGACCGCGTGCTGATGCTGCCAGTGGAAGTGGAACGAATCAGGCATCCGGGTCTCTATCATCATTATCACGAAAAGCAAAAAATGTGGAATTAAAGCGTGTTAATCTGGGAACTACTGACCTCCGAGTTCGCTTGTGGATTTTAATTTCAGTTTTTTTCTAGTGTGGAAAGGAATGT